>JAQGAZ010003241.1:0-12622 GCA_034692225.1 Polydesmus complanatus
TTCTTTTTGGTTGGGAGGGCGGCTATCCCACCCAGTGGCTATCCCACTTTCGAAGAGTGTGGTGTCATTTGTATTTTGTGTAAAACCATTACCTCTTTTTTTAAAATTTAAAAACACACTTTGGACTTTATGTCCATAAAAAATATAATAAAAATCTTCATCTTGTGTGGCATGGTCCTGGCATCTCTTCCTTCTGGTGGTCCATTGAACTACTCTTCCTTCTGGTGGTCCATTGAGGTATGTACTAACGCTATCTAAAGCTGGCCCCACTCAACAGTGTACCAAAATAATTATGCATTCTATGCATTTAAGTTTAAAGCAAAGAGAGGGAAAATACACCATTAAAAATAAGACTATGTACACTGTTGAGGTTTTGCCATCGGTTGTGCGGCGCATAATAAAAGTTAAAAAAACATGCATACATAAAGGTGAGCTCCATTTTTTACGTCCTAAATACATTTATCGGGGCCCTATCTAAAAATTTAAACATAATTCCAACGACGAGCTAGAATTGGTTCTTGTCTGGAACCAATTGGATAAAAAAAAAGAAAAAATTGTTATTTAAATGGAGCTCAACCTTAGTACCCTTGAATTATTAATAAAAATCGAATATGGCTTCCACGCTGGCAACCCCTGATGACCCTCACGACACAATCATGGGCATAGGAACAATTAATGAAGCCCCTTTTTCTATCTGAAAAATAAAAAAAAAATTCAAATTTTTAAAGTTTCTTTCATAGGCATTTAAATTCACATTTTTCATTTAGATAATTCCCTCCAAATATTTGCCGCCAAAATCCCCCCATAGCCGCCCGCACAATAACATACAATTATTTTTCATATGTTTGTAATAATCTTTATTTTTTGTGTTACAATAATATTTTAAAATTATTAAAATAATTAAAGACCATGATTGTGTAGTACAGCATAATTTCTAGGCAGGATAAAAGATTAAACGCAAAAAAAAAATTAAACAACAACAAATTAAGCGAAAGTAAAAAATGGCGCGTCTTCTTCTCCCACGTACCTCCCAGTAGCTGTCAAATACATTTTTAAAAAAAAATAAAATTCGAAAAGCGCTTAACAATATAATTGTTTCAGAAAAGGAAAGTGTAGCTTATACCATTAGAAACTATCTCCCGTACAATAATTGTATATACAGTATATCTAAAAATATTGGTGAGAAAACAGGACTAGAGATTGATCACAAAAAAAAAACCCTCTCAGCGCAAATTTGACGTAAATGGCGGGCATTGTCTTCTTCATTATAACGGCGACTCCTGCCATCTTCACTGAGGAGCCAGAACAAGCGGAATCAAGAGTTAAATTTAGTTTCTAGCTATCTCGCGTTTGAATAAAGATTTCCCAAATTATTTTTATTATTGTTAAGCCGCCATAGCCAAATTAAAATAAATTATCGTGGATGATGAGCTCTTCAGCATAGCCCTCCATTATATAACAGTTAAGACTAGCACAGTAGGCGAAATTTCAAAAATGAAATCAGCAATTAATTAATGGGCTAACGCAGTTCCCAATATAAAAAAGCTTCGCTAGCCTATCTTAAAAATATTTAAATTGATATCGCGAATTCTAATTAGCATAAAAATAATATTAATTTTGAACTTACCGTTGTTAACACGAAGCTCCGTGTCAATCGCCATTTCCCACCATTTTGTAGACGTCACTTCTTCTTCTTCACTCTCGGGTTTTTTCACGTCATTCACTGTAACCTCATTTGTTGGTGACAATCACGTGATTTGAATTAATCTACGTAATCATGAACAAAACGCACCGTATGAACTAAAAGTTCCCGCTACTACGTCATCAACAGCCGTAAACTGTACTGTTCGGTTCGACGCTGAATGACGTCATAGATTAGGCGTGGTGATCCGTAATCTATGACGTCATTCAGGGTTAATAATGTAACCACTATTCCCCCAACGAATTAATTTAATGAATTTCAGCTGAATATTTTACAATAATAATTAAATAAGTGTATTCATTAGTGTACATGTATTTCAAAAAGAGAAACAAAGACAAATCTAGAAATTAAATTAATTTTTTATTAATATTTTGAAATGATCGAAGAGGAAAAAAAACAAAACATGTACAGCATTTTAAAACTTGAAAATTTATATTTCTTAGCCGAGCGATTGGCGTCCTGCGGTTGATTGTTTCCAATACATTGTAGTACACTCTTCATCTTGTCTCCTTCTCCAAACCCATTCTCTGCTCCCTCAGCGTCTGCTCATAATCTAGAAGCCATAGTAGCCTAGCTGGTCCATGTCCAGCTCACTTGGATCCAGAGCCACGTACAATTTATGTATAATTTACTCTGTTATAAATATGTACGTTCAAAACTATCAATTTAGAAGATAAACTTCATCCAATTTATTAACTTTTCCCGATAATCATAAGCTTATAAAGATACATAATTATAATAAGACAAAATTGGCTTAAATATGAATAATAAAATAATTAAGCTTATGTAAAACAGATAATACTGTATGTGTTAACGATACGTTTAAAACATTATCATAAGTTCCTAACCATAATACTAAACAACTTAAAATAGCAGTAATTATTAAAATAAAATATAAAAAAGAAAATTAATTCTTGGGCTTGTTAACTGGAGTCAAGACTTCGAGTACAGCGTCGATGTTTCCGTTTTTGATTTCGAGCAACTGATTAAGCCAGCCTCCTTCGTTGGTGAATCCCATGCTTAGCATTTGATCCAAAGCGTTTTTGATGTGGGAATAGTTTTCCTTAGGTGCAGCAGCTTCGGCAGAAGCTTGCTTATCTTTATCGTTGACATAGGTCCAACCTTCAGCTGTTTCTGCTTCACTCTTATTCAACAACGGCTCATTTTCTGATTGCATTTCCTCCTCGGCTGCATTCTCTTCCTTATTCTTTGGATCTTTATCAAAGGTTTCACCACACTGCTCACGTTGGCCCCATATATTTTCGGCTTGAACATTGGCATTCACTCCTAAACAAAAATAAATTGATAAAAATAATGCAGTCTAAAATTTCATATAATTGTGAGAAACAGTTCAATAGTTATTAATCGTATCTCTTCCACTCCATAACAATTTATTGATATAAAATGTAAATTAACTTACCAATTGTATCCAAAATATTAAAAACTGCGTCACCAACATTTTTCAAAATTTCATTAGGATTTGGAAATGGAGGAACATCATTATCAGCGTTTTTATTATCACTTGCATCATCTATTTCAAAATAAAAATCACTTGATTAAATTTTGAAATCAAAAATAACAGCAATAACAATAACAAAATCTATTATCAAATTTTATTGATTTGATTATAAATGTTAAGTCTGCTTTTACTAATACTGTAGGCCTACATTAAAAAAAAAACAATAATTACTTGTTTGTCCAGCTGAGTTAACGAAAGCGTTAAAATGATTAGCAGCCTCTTCGAACATTTTCTGGAATGGAAACTGTGGATTTGCTTGACTTTCTCCCGAGCAGGTTCCTCGAGTCTCTTCTTGAGCTTGAGGACCATGTCTAGCAGCATTTCTCCATTTATCCGAGCACTTCTGGAAACGACCTCTGCCAAATGGACATCTGCCTCCACCCATCATCATTCCTCTCCATGGCTGTCATAATAAAAATAACAATTCGCGTTCAGGATAAATAAATCAAAAGCTATGTAAAGTACATGTAATTTAATCCCTACCGAGTGTGTAGGAGTGGGAATTCTCAACATCAAGTGCTGAGGATGAATTTTCTTGATCTCGCAGCAGGAGCACAAATCATAGTCCGGGCAAACCATGCATTTGTAGCGGTAACCTCGGATGGAATTTTCACAACCGTCGCACGTGACGCCCACGTGCACATCACTCGCTCCATCATCGTCCAAACGTCGACGACCGCAACGAGTTACCGGACCTAATTCCAACAGCCAAAAATCTTATAATTAATCATTCAACAACACGATATTATCATAATAAATATTATTTTTAATCTTACGTCCAATGTACAAGCGAAACAGAGGATCTTTGGTCGGAGTCGCAAGTGCTAAATTTAACTCTTCGTCGCTCGAGATACTTATCATGTCACCTTCATCATCTAATAAAACAAAATAATTTAATCAAAAAACATAATATTTTTATAAATATTTTCTGAGGAATATTACCTTTATAGCTGATCTGTATTTTTCCGTTAGTGGAACGAAGTTGAGGAAATAAGGAAAAGATTTTTTCCTTCAAAGCGTTGAATTCGGCGGTGTTGTTGACCGTTTCGAGGCTGAATCGATGAATTTCGCTGTCGTTTTTCCCGTCGCCCGTCAAATACGCCTTAACCGCAATCGAACTATTCATTTTTTTTTACTGTTAAAATGTTACCGGTATTGAAGTGGTAAATAATATTTTCCAAGTTATTCAAAGCTCTGTAAAAATATTTGGAAGGTCTTTTTTTGAAGCTCTCTGTGGAAGGTTGAGGTTGTCGAATGAAGCTGGAAATGAAACGAGCAATATTTATACTAGGTTGTGAGTTTGCTATATTGAAGGCATGACCATTATTCTAGAAAGCACGAGAATGTAAATAAACTTACATCAAATCAGCTGACTCAGCATCATCGCCTGTTTAACATAGATCCCGTGACTTGACTTCGTCCAGACAAGTTACCGTCCTACCGTATCACATGACCACATCACGTGAAATTGTCTACGTCACACAGATTACGTGTAACCAATCCACGCGCGAGTTTTCGAGCGACGTCATTACTCCCACCTGTTTCATGTTGATTGGAATCGTTTTTCTAATTTTATAATAGTCAATTATCTCAAATTTTATGGATTGTATTTTATTTATAATATTTTATTAATGAAAATTGAGAAGCTTTATTTTCAATAAGTTTAAATTTTGTATTTAATATTTATAAACTTTTAATTAGTAGTTTAAAAAGGATGCTTAATAATGCTATTATTTTAATAAATTTCCTACCAATTTATTAAGGGTTTAATATCATCATTTAATACTATTTTTCGGTATGTTTTCAAATAAAAATATAGGGCATCAAATTTTGGGGGAAAAAAACCTCTTATTATTTTCCGTCCAATTCAATCAATAATTAATACTGTATACCAATATTCAAATCTCCAAAACTCAAGCGGAACAGTACTCTACGGATTCCAAACTAGCTCTTCCATTTTCAAAGAACTTAATATAAATAAAAAAAGTTTATTGTATGATTAATCAAATAATATTGTACGAGAAATTAATTAAAACAGAATTATCTCTGTCAAACTATCATGTAGGATGTTAATAAATATATTACCATAGAACATTTCATTTATATAAAAAAAAACTTTAATATTACATTTATTTTAATTAAAAAAATGTATTTTAATAACTACTTTAATACTAATTACGTTGTTCTGTAGCTTGTTTACTAATACGGAAAGCAATGACTTTTCAAAATTGCAATATTTACATCCCGTTGATCAAAGTCAACGCTAGATGGCGATGCCAATCATTAACAAATGAACAGTCATGTTGTGCATCGTAAGCACGTAGTACATGTACATGAATTTTGTATTGAAAAGAAGAAAATAAAAATGACAGCAGCGGCGGCAACGAAATAAAATTTGAATAAATAATCTTAAAGACGTTCGACTGACTGTAAGATGGGTGAAACCTCCAAGTCTGAAGGCAGCAGTCGCGCAAGGTGCTGTTGGCTGCTGTAGGGATTTATTAGTAGTTTTTCAACTCGGGTAAATAACCTGGTTTCGATTAATCACATTAAATTTATTTAAATCTTGTAGTTATTTAGTCTTGTCGACGCCACCGAAACACGTGAAACACATTTTGAATTCAAAAAGAGAGAAAATAAATAAAGCCGCTTGATTTAAAATTCATCTCTTAACATCTCTCTCACTTTCAAACCTCGGGCAATACAACACTCAAATAACCCACTTCAGCATTTAAATTTTTACTTCTATGCAATTTTTCTCCAAATAAATTATACCAATATCAAAAGCTCAAACTTTCCAAATTGAAATCAAAAAAAAAAAAAAAAAGAAAACAAACTGAAACCGGAAAAAGAAGATAAAAAAAAAATTTAAATTAATACTGTATATACACGACATGTATAATATATATTTTTTAAAGTATGAAAAGTATATTTTCTTTTCTTTCAGCAGTCAAAAATAGAACTGAGAGAGAAGAAAAAAGTACTTGTAAGTAGAAAATGTATTTTTTTTTTCAGGCAGAAAGCATTGGCTAAAAAAACAAGTCGCGGTTGTGTTCGCACCGGCATCTAAACAAAAACAATTTACTTTCTTTTATTTTTATTTATTTTTTTATTCGAAAAAAATAATAATAAATAAGCTAGTTTACAGTCAAGCACTTAACAGGTTAATTCGAGTGACTTGCGATCAATGTTTCTACTCGGTTAATTTAGATGAGCAAATTGAAAAGAGGCTGAAAAGAATTATTATTATAATGGTATACTGTACTGTACACACTGTAACACACACACACACACAAAAAAAACTAATTAACTTATTCTCTCGAAAAACATTTTTACGGTGTTACAGTATAATATAACGTAATCTAATAATGGTATTAACTAAGTGACATTCGGGTTTTATGTAATTGCGAAAACGGAATAAAAATGAAGATAATAAAGTAAAAGTCATCATTTAGCTCTTTGGAGACTCGTTTCCGCTTATAATTCGCCATAAGTCGTAAATAAATTTTCTTATTTGCCAAAAACGCCTTCATTTGCATCCCAAACGCGTTCCCAGACGTTTTCTTTTCCTCAGATGGAATAAAAATAAAATAAAAGAAGAAAAAAAAATGAGTGTTAGATGAAGAGCCATCAGCACCACCATATATACTAACTATGGCACCACCTACGCCGCCAATTACGCCTTTCTTTACTAGTACCACCACGTACGCTCCGTATACTACAGCATTTTGTTCCTTTACTTCTACTTTACCCCTCCAAATAATAATTAAATCGCGTGGTATTATTTTAAATGTATCGCCAATGATATTTAACACACCTAAAAACCAGCATTTTGCATAAAATGTTTCAATTTATTTTGGCCTGGAACATTGGTGCAAAGGAGGCGCTGCGAAAGTTTATGGCATCATTTTTTGAGGCGTAAGTTAGATAAACTTAAGAAAAGTAAAATAAAAAAAAAAGCAATTGCTTTCGCATATATCTTCGCCAACCATCCAAACTCTCTCCATTTTCTTATGACGCGAAGGGGGAGAAAAAATAGTATCGGTAATAGAGAAAGAAATTGGGAGCAGTATTTCTAGCCCTTGATGTCATGAATTAATTTACTTTTCTGTTCCTTTTGCACCTAAATATCAAAATGTAGTTGTAATCGTTCTGCATGGATGCTCATTCCATTTCATCTCCTGGGAATCCCTCGTCCTGCCATCTGCTCTCCCCCTCATCCCATTACTTCTATTCGTTTCCCTAAACGCTATCAAATAACGTGTGCTGCAACTTCCGATATCAAAATATTGACTGGCAACGTCGGCTTCGACCGTATATAATACTGGCTCAAATTCACGCAACTTGTCCATAAAAGTGAATAGATGGCAAGTTGCGTGTATTAATAAACACGTAAAAATGTTTGAAAGAATACAAGATGAGAGAGAGATGTACTAGGGGTGTATGGGTGGTGAGTTATGAAAGCGAGAGCAAAAGAAGATAAACAACGAGCAATATAATGTCAATGTTCAAAGTCGCGGAAAAAAAGATGTTTTTTGCCCATGGCTCTTTTTTTTTTTATTTTGGTGGTGGTTCGATCTTTTTCTTTTGTCTCTGAATTTGTCTCTCATTTCCTGTACCACCAACGGTAACACGTGTAAACAAAATGAAAAACAAGCAAGCAATTCGGATGCTTTTCTTTTTTTTTTTTTTTTTTAGCCTAGGGTACAACAAACACCGCATTCTGTACCTCACTTTGACTTTTATTTTTTCTTACTTTCATTTAATATTGAATTTTTTTTTTTTTTTTTTTTTTGATTTTTTGGCTGCCAATTGGATAAAGTGCTGTTGGCTGATGAAATAATATCGAATGCCTGGCAGGAATTAACTTTCGCTTTCTCCACGTGTCTCTTCAAATCCATTTGACGAGGCCGAGATGAAGCCCCCGCGGTTAATCTAACACGTATTCCACACCATACTTTTTGAAATGGAAAGAGAAAGAATGAGAGAAAACATAAATAAAAACACCTTGCGATGAATTTGTATTTCGCTTTTGCGCTTCACATCATCACAACATTATTTTATCGCGTTATTAAGCTCGTGAGAGAAAGATAATTTAAATAACTTTCTATATCAAGTGGAATAAAGATGTTATTTATTTATTTTTTTAAAAAAACCACTTTACATACTCTTATGTCGGGTAAGTTACTGTATTTTCGAAATCCCTTGATCCGAAATTTTGTATAATCAATTTTCTTTTTTTGAGAACGAAACATTATCATAGAGTCATAGACCTCTCAAAATTTTCTAATCCAATATTAATATCAATTGCAGTGTTATACTCGTACATGAGGTATTCTCTATTGAGCAAAATTTAAATTTTCCCCGTTTGAAAAATTATGTTAAATACAGTACATGTACATTGGTAGAAACTCCTTATAACGACGTTAAAAAATGGTTAATTAATTCGTTGTAAACATACCAAAAATTGTGGTTATTCGAAATAAAATGTGGAGTGTTGGTAAATTTAATTTGAAAATATTGTTGTACTGATTAAAACCAAAAATAAACTACCGGTAATTCTTTTTTGAAGCCATAAGTTCATTTCTACGTTATTCTGAATTTGAACTAACTAAAAAGTTAATCAAAACATTTTGTAATAATGACAATTTTGCCTTACTGACGTATTAATTCAGTATAACAGTCTATAAACATTTAATTATTTTTAAAATCGTTTTAGTACTTGGGCTCAAATTACGGTGAAGTGCATCTGTTTGTTGCATAATTGTTGCAAATTGATAACTTTATGCTACAAATAATTTTTTTATAAAATATGTTGTATAAAATAATACCGTGTTGCAAATATATTTTTAAATTTGCTTTTTGCACAACATATAAGTTATGAAAATACATGTACTTTATAAACAAACTTCCATAATAATAAAATATCGTTTATCTCAAATAATTATACGAAATATTGGATCGTAAAAGAAATAATTATTATTGAAAGAAAATAAAAATAATTGAATAATTAACTAATAAATAAAAGGGATGACTGGGTTTGTCTCAAACTTTTTATGAAGCTAGTAAACTTGAAAAGAAATTGAGCAAAAAGGTGCTACCGAAAGCAAATTTTTGCTCATTTAGATAAACGAGATTCCTAAAGAGGTGAAATGAAGTCGTGCAAGTTAATTGCTAAGAGCAGACAATGTTTGTTAAAATATAAATCGGGCTAAAGATCTTCAGTCAAAATGCCAAGCTCATAAAGACTGAACCAGTATCATCAAAATATACATTATATTTGGCAACTATTCACATCCACGAGAAAATTTGTAACGTATCGCGAGAAAAGCGGAAGTAATAAAGGTAACATACCAAAAAAAAAAAAAAAAATTCCTTTCTGAAATGAAACTATCAAGGTAGCCAAAATAGAAACAAAAATAATCTTTTTTTTTATAAATATATATAACCGCAGTATGAACTGCAAACTTCAAAAAAATGCAAAATTAATTTTTTTTTTTAATTTTTTAAATTAAAACTTTTAATGAAAATTTTAAATTGCGAAACACTGGAAGCTACAAATTTATTCTCAAAGCTTTTTTTTTCTTATGAAAAATTGGATAAATGCATATAAAAACGATGGATTAAACGTACAGATATCGATTATTAATTTCAAATAAACAGCCACTGTATCGATTTGGTAACTGTCTCAATATAATTTTTTTTTTTATAATAATAATAATAATATAATATTTTAAACACAACTAAAATGTGTGCTTTGCAAATAATAATAATTAAAAAAGAAGCAAATATCAAAAAAAAAAAAAAAAAAAATTAAAGAGACAATTTGAAGCACCAAATATTTCGAGATAACAGTCACATATATAATAATTAATATAATTAATTAATTATGTATACCTCTTTCTACATTCATTAAAAAAACGTACACATCCAGCGTTATAGAATAATATTATACAACATTTATAAAACACATTTACATCGAAATAAGCTGAAAATTAAACTTGGTCTAAAATCAAAAAAGAAAAAAACTTTAAAAAAAAAAAAAAAAATTACAAATACAGATGCAAAATGACGATTTTGAACTGACTTTTTTTGACCGATGGCACGCCTCACGGGCGTTCGTGCCCATCGCCATTATATCAATTGCTCAGCTTCTTTCTGCTTATTTCATTATTCGATTTGTCATCTGACATTCCCTTACAGGGTGTTTCGTACATGACGTCAACCCCCCACCACTGCCCAGATCAAAGTCGTAAACAAACAAATCAAGTAATCCCAAATAAGAAAAAAAAAAAAGAAAGAATAGAAAAAAAAAATATCAATACCGTTGAATTGACAAACAAATAATTCAACTAAGTGTGTACCTGACATCGCTTACATACAGAAGTAGTGAGAGCCTCTCAATTTTATGGTCAAGGTGGGCGTCATCAACACAACACATCTTTCAATATTTAACTTCCGGTGTATGTCAAGTCGAGAGAAAAAAAAATGTATATATATTTATATATATATATAAAAAAATATGAGTGGCATAAGTAAAACTAGAGATGAAGACTAGCCCTGAAAATAAATTTACAAGTGAACAATAACAAATAAACAGCTGGGGGAGTTATTTACCTTAAATTTAAGGGGAAAGTTAAGTAACCCCCTCCGTTTCAACTTCTAACATTTATTACAATGATTAGCCTCTCTCTCTCTCTCTCTTCTTAAGAGGGGTGTTGAATAATAATAATGGAAAAAAAACCACAAATCCTATTATTATTCTTCTCCTCCCTCTCCAATATTTTTAGGTTAACTGTTTATGTGATCACATCAAGCAGAGGCGACGTGACAATAATTATACAACATCGATAAATGATCATCATTATTAGGAGTTACGGTTACGTTACTTCATCAATCACTTATTAATATTTGAATCGATTCATTATTATTAATCGATATTATTATTATTTTTTTTCTTCTTTTGATATGTGTGACATAAAAAATTATTGTTACCGTAAATTATTGTATCATATAAAGTCGATCTTCGCACACATGCAAAACACGAGAACATTGTTTTTACAACCAAACCGTCCGTCATCTTGCATGACGTCAATTATTATTGTCAAAAATGTGCCAATTCACCGAATCGTCGTAGAAATCCAGGTTGACCGATGCACAAATAAGTCAAGAATTTTTTTTTAAAAAAAGAAAAAAAGAGCGAAGAAAAATAGCTGAAAGATAGGAGGAAACACACACACACAAACACAGCTTTACGTAACTTAAAAGTATCGTTGAAAGGAATCGAATCACCTTACACGCACACAGCCCACAAATTAGAAACAATTTGTTCTAACAAAATTTTCAAAATTTATAATTAATATATATATATATATAATATAAAGCTATATTGAGTAAATATATAATATATAGGAACTTGATAGAGAAATTATAAAATACAGATGAAGATGATGAACGTCAACGAGCGTGACGAGTATGACGATGATAGAACATACAGTAAAAATGGGTTATCACTAGACAAAAAAATGTTAAAAGAAGAACAAAAAGAAAAAACGAAAATTAAATTAAAAATAAATTAAAAAAATATAAAAAGATTGGACAAAAAAAAAAACGGAAGAAAAAAAAAAAAAAAAAAGCGAAACTAAAACTGAAGGTAGACTATAAGTTTACCTTATTGAAGAGACACGGGAGGAGTTCATTTGCACTTTCCGTATCGTTGTCTTCTCTGGTACCGTCTCATCCTCATTGCCCATTCGTCCTTCCAATCGAACACCAAACTCTTCTTGTTCACTTTGAGCCCTGTGTGTTGTCGAGAATGCCATTCGCTTCCGAGGATCAGGTATCGTCGATTCACTTTAATCTTCGGACATTTGCACATTAGGTGACTCTGTTTCACCCACAGAAATTGCTCGCCACGACGGAGGCGAGAGGTTTTGCTGCTGTTATAGATGGCGATCACTTCGATGCTGAAACGGACCCATTTGTCCACTACTTCGCGTGACATCACGTGTGCTTGAATGGCTAAAAAAAATACATTCCTTGCTATTAAAATTCATCTCGCAAAATACATAGTTTTAAAATAAAATGAATGAGTAAATTCAAGTTGTTCATTTTTTCAGAATTTTAGGATTGAGTTACACACACAATTCGAACAGCTACTCTCAGTATACTATTTCCGTTGCCATTACACGTACCCTATTATAAACTATTCACAATGGCATTATTGTAAAAACATAAATTTTGTTAAAAGATGGCACCGTGCGTAATGAGATTCTTAGATTATTACAAATATCTTATGCTTCTACTCCACTGTAAATTATCTTTCAGAACGTTGGTCACGTGATAATCTTCCTGAACGCTCTCTTTCACAACGCGACTCCACTAGAGGGCTGAATATACGG
>JAQGAZ010003242.1:0-12611 GCA_034692225.1 Polydesmus complanatus
TCTGTCATTTCTGCCATATTGGTGAGGATGCTTCCTTTGAATTGATTAAGTTGGATAATCATCCAAGATTGTAAGGCAGCATCCATTTTGAATTTAGCACAAATGGTAAGCAAAAACCACTTGGTGGCGATTGGGGTTGCTTAAGTAATCACACTGAAAGAAACGCGAAAAGCTTTTTTTTTTTATTTTAATTAACTTTATTAAATTAACTTAATTAAAATTTAATAGAAAAATTAAAAATTAAAATTCGTAACAAATCTTCGAATTATCTTACCGTAGCACAAATCAACAACAACACTAAAATTACCGACAGGAGGCATGCATTTAGTGCAAAATATTTATTGTGCCATTAGATAACTGGGAGACATTAATATGTTTTAAGAAATGAGTTGCACAAACTTACATAATTTTAATCATTTATTATAATTGTTGGTATTAATAATTATTTGCAAGGTTTTAATAAAAAACTTCTTATCAATCAAAAATTTTTAACTTTACTAGTGCTACGTTCTCACCAAAAAAGTGTTCTAGAACATTTGTGGCTTAATGGGAATGTTCTTGAACGTTCGAGCATTCTCACCGGATTTCGTTCCAGTATTTAAAGTTCTGGAGCGATTTAAGTAAAACATTTTCGTCTAGAAACATTTTCTAAAACTTTCAAGCGTTCTAGAAGATGACGTCAGGTGACCTCTTTTATTTTTGAATTTTAAAATGTCTGACCATAATTTTGAGCGACACTAGTGCGACCCATGTAGAGTGATTGGGTTTTTTCATTGTTTAGCTACAAATTTAACATTTATTTAGCATGTTTTTTTTAATTTAACATCAGTTGCAGTTTACGCTTGAACGAATAAAATGGAAAAATATACAGTAAATTTTTGGTGTTTGAAAATATTGTTGGGCAGTCCGATCGCCGATGAAGAAGCACTTTAAAATACTCTAAAGTTTGATAAATAATGCAATTAACATAGATCTGAATTCGGAATATGAAAGTAGGCACTTCAAGCTTTCAGATTATGTAAAGTTTGTATCAATTAAAATAAAATTTGTAATTAAAAACTTGACAATTCGTACCCCAAACATGGGCGCAGACATATAATTTTATTGAATATTCTCGAACTTTACATTCTCGGTGGGAATCCTCAAAATCACTGTTCTAGTAGAAGACAAGTATTTTTCATACCAGTATGAAAATGAAACATACCGGTACGTTTGATACAGTGATACTAGAACCATACTAGAACTTTTGGTGAGAACGTGGCATAGGAGTAGGTAAGCGCACATAAACTATTCAGGATATCCGTGTGTCTGACGTCATTGTGAGGATGGAGCGCGGGATCAGGATAACAGGGATAGTTCGGTGCAATATTCCTACAGGTATTATTATTTGATTGAATGTAAACGAATAGTTTTTTTTTCTTAAAGATTACAATTTTACATATTTGTAGATTATGCCTGCTAAACTTACGTTTTGTAACCTTCATGGTCATCAAATTGAGTGCGACAAGACTGCCATATTCAACAGTTTGCGTTTTAACAGTATATTATGAATAATTCGAGCAATGAGACGAACGGAGAAATATGGTTGGAAATCGGATCGGTAATTTTAGAGAAAATTTATTTCGATTTGATCAAAGCTCAATCTCAACCATTGATTCACGAAAGACAAAACTCGTTTCTACAATGCCACGACAGTCGTAGTAAACGATTGTGTATGTAGGGGTCAAAATGTAGCGCAATTAAAGTTGACGTGTGATAGTGAAACGCATAATTTAACTGCCGGAAGTGACACTTATGTAAGTTTAAGAAAGATCACAGTTTGCCCCCTAAACAATTGAATTTGCGCTTCTCCGATTTGAGCGGAATTAATTATTTTTCACTTACGGACTGAGAATATTATATAAAAGCGTCAGAAAAAAATGATTTTCAAATTATTCTCAAATTCTCGCGAGGTAATAATTATGATTACATTTACAAAAGTTAATGCGTTCAAAAATATCATTTTGGTTTGGATCTTGGTGAGTGAAACTTCAACCGAAAATTGCACCGACATTTCAAGAAATATTTTTACACCCGCAATAAGCAACAGGACAAATAAAGGTAATTTTTTTTTTTTTTTGATTTATGCTGTACTGTATTTATTTTTACAAAATTTTCAAACAATTTTTTCGCAGCGTTTAAAGCAAATACATAATTTTGTATTCGTAAATTAAAAGTTAAAAACGATTAATTTTCATATTAATTTTTAACATTAATTTCCTCTTTAATTTTTTTCTTTAGCTTTTCCAATATTTACTTTGGTGACTTTCCCCAATTCACTTTGCGCGGGGAATGTTAATTTTAACGGAACTTGCGAATCTCGGAAGCAATGTGTAAGAAACGGTGGAAGAGTTTCCGGAAGTTGCGCATTGAACTACGGATCCTGTTGCATTTGTAAACCAAAAAAAAAAAATTCATTTATTTTTAATTTTCATGAAAAAAATTCTAAATGTGCACAGATCGTTTGAGCTGCGGTGCGACGATCCGCTCGAACGTGACTTACTTCATCAACCCCAGCTACCCTTCGGTGAGCAGCGAACCTCGCATTTGCAACGTAACCGTCAACAAAGTAAATCGCAACGTCGTCCAATTGCGCTTGGATTTCGATGTAATGTCGTTGAATGGCGTCACCGGTGGAGAGTGTACTTCTGACGCTTTTCGGGTCACGGGACAAAACCTTGACCAACTCATTCCGCCCATTTGCGGAAGTAACAACGGACAGCACAGTTCGTAT
This sequence comes from Polydesmus complanatus, assembly GCA_034692225.1. Taxonomy (NCBI): domain Eukaryota; kingdom Metazoa; phylum Arthropoda; class Diplopoda; order Polydesmida; family Polydesmidae; genus Polydesmus; species Polydesmus complanatus. The sequence continues at coordinate 2,774 of JAQGAZ010003242.1, forward strand.
TAAATTATATTAGTTTATTAGTGTATAAAGTTAATGAACCGATATACTGTGCATGTATAACAAAAAACTGAGTGTCCACTTCTTACTTACATTTCCAATGAAAGATTTGGACACATTCGCAAAAACTTGACTACAAGATTTTTTTTTTTGTAAGTTCACTATTTAAATATTTTTTTGTTAGTTTATGTGTACGTTGGGAACACAGCAGGACCAATTAATCTATCAGTTTTAACGACCGGAAGTGGAGATCGTCAATGGAAGATAAGAATTATTCAACTGGAACGTGGAAATAGTCAATTGGGTAACACTAGCATTAAAATAATAGGGGTATATCAGTTGTAAATTGATTAATTTTTTTTTTGTTATAGCGCCTTCCAACTGCTTACAATATTTTACGGAGTTTAGTGGGCTGTTAAAATCTTTTAATTTCGACTCTCCCACGCCCCCGAGCGGTCAATCCAATTATTTAAACAACCTCAATTACGCTATTTGCATCCGGCGTGTGAGTGGAAATTGTCAGGTGCGGTATACCGTCACTTCCGACGTCAACAGTTTTGACTTGGAGATTCCGGAATTAATGTCCGGGGTGGACGGGAGTTGTTTAGGGGACTATCTGGTCGTTCCCGGAGCCACCAACGCCCCCGTGACCAACGCCGGAGGAACGGCGACCACTCCTATTGGCTCCAGGTTCTGCGGAGTGGCACTCAGCGCAACAGCCGCCTCTGTCACTTCTAACCCTATCATCAGTAAAAAAAATATTAATTAAATATTTAAGTAGAAATAATGGCTGGGTTATATTAGCTTATAGGGTGTTGACCGAGAAAAAGAACCACTTAAATGCAAAACAAACAATTAAAATTAAATACAAATTTTAAAAAATAAAATAGATGTAAAACGATAAAATAACATTTTAAAAAAATCCTGAATAAGCTTAAAAATCATTTACCTCTCTAATAATTACTAACATTAAAAAAATTATATTTTAGAAACACTTACAAAACCGAGAAAAAAAAGTGTATGGAAAATATCAAATTAATTATAATTTTGTAAAATTAAATACAGTAGAAAGTTTTATCTAGTTATCTTTGGTTATTGGTAGCTGAATAAAGATCCGTTCTAAGATCCATTTGTGCGCCCTCATTCAAATTTAGCACAAATAAAATCGAGAATTTCAATAGAATTTAAAATACTGTATTTGCATCATAGTGCAAGAATAGCAAGAATATAATTATTTCAGCTTCAATTTATAGCATTAACTTAGATAAAATTATTTAAATACCCGGTAATATAAAAAAATCAGTATTTTTTATTTTTAAATCTAAAAAAACTTAGTTTTGGAATTATTTTTGCATACTCCTTATTTAATCTGTATAATCGTGGGTGTACCGTAATAATCAAAATGGGTTGTTTACAATATTTTTTTTTTTAATTTTTATTTATTTACTATTTTACAGGTGGGTTAAGCGGACCAATTCAATTGAATTTTATTACAAACGGACAAATAGCCCCGGGATCTTCTGATCGAGGATTTAGCATCACTTATCAACAGATTCCATGCACATCTTTACAATAATTTATTAACTTTTTCTACAAGTTTATTATTATTTATCTTATTAGTGCATGGTAAGCGTTTACCAAACTGAAATAAAAACTTATTTTTTTAAGTGTCAAAACGTTCACTAAAAGCGAATAATTATTAAATACTGTACCGTAAACATTCACTTTTTTTTTTTAAAAAAAAAAAAATAATAATTAATCGGAAATAAGCTTTTAAAAACGTGGCTAATGACCAATTATCTTAAAAATGTAAGAGAAAAAAAAATTAATTTACTCAAAGTTAATGTTTGTTGTTTTTATAATTTCAGCCGTAAAAAGGCAATTAAAACCTCATTTGCCAAATATTTTGCGAATTACTAAGAATCAGTTAACGACAAGCTGCTGTGTCTCTATCAACATTTAAATCCTGTAATTAGTACCTCTTCTCGAAACGCTCTATTTAAAGGTCACGTGACGCCCGGATTAGTGGGTCAAGCACCTTGAATTAGAACGGTAAAGAACGAAACGACTTTTCCTCCTTCTCTCGCTCATTCATTTGAGTCGGCGATTTCAGTAAAAGTAGGAGAAGGGAGTGGGGAATAAAATTCAAACTCGTTCACGGCTTATTTAATCAGTGAGAAGCGTCGCGCCGTCATGTACACACTTCGCGGTGGACAAATTGCTCAAAATTGGAAAGGATAAAGGATGACATTCCAAAAATGACTCTTTTTGACAGGCTTGTGTTTTTGACATTTATTTCTGCTCTCTTCTTGTGTTATATTAGTAACGCATTTCGGATTCAAGATTTAGCCAATGGACAAGAAACCTATAAACCAGGTAACAAGCACTTTTTCATTTTTTTTTTTTTTGAAACTAAATACTTATTAATATTTTTGAGATTTATCACGTATCTGTAGTTTAAGATTTTTTGTTGGAAAAAATATTTTGCCACAAACAGTTGCAAACTCCAAGATAGTGAAAGTTCTTCAGGACGGACATATAAGAAAGGGCGAATTTTGGCCGGTTTGCAAAGGTGTCCGTTTGGAGAAAGTAAATCAGAAAAAATTGGCAAAAAAAATATTTTAAAATTCATTTTAATACAGCTACTCAGTTTGATCGCATTAAATAGTTCTTTGGTAAATAGTAAATCAAGCCATCTTTTCTGCCGTAAACATACTTTAAATCAAATTAGTGGTTAAATTTAAATGCATAGTGAGAGGAGCTTCCTGTGACACACAAAAAAAAATGATAAAGACGGAAAAAAAACTGTTTACTGTGCTCGTTATAGATGGAAATTATTTCTAAGGGTGACTGCCCTTATGGACAATAAAAATTGTGTCCGGTAAGAACAGCAAGATCAGTTATTGAAGAGGTTAAAATACATTACAGAGATTGCGGTTTAGCTTTTTACCTCGTTCTTATCCTTAACTCTAATGCTTATGACGTTGGAGTGTGGACTTTCGAACTTTTTACTTCATTGACATCTGTGCTAAAAAAAGTTTCAAAGTCCACACTCCAACGTCATAAGCATTAGAGTTAAGAATAAGAACGAGGTAAAAAGCTAATCCGCAATCTCTCTATTGATACTGTATAATTTCTATCCTTTTTAAATTGTGATCAAAAACGTTTGTCCGCATTAAAAGGCTAACAAACAATTGGACTAAACATTGGTCTATGTTCAGTATTACACTGTGCAGAGCCAACGTACAAAATATTCGACCTAACGAAAAGTTTATAAACAACGTTGAAAAATCTGTTTTCATGCAAAAAGTACGATAATTATGAAAAACTTTCCCTTTAACGAAATCTTAACCTTAAATAAAATAAAAATTTGTACAAAATTAAATACTAATTTTTTTTTTAATGTTATAGCCTAGTAGGTTGACATGTACATTACATTATTATGATATACTTTGCAACCTAATTAATTTATTAATAAAATATCTGGGGGTTTTAGAATAATAGTGCATTCCGTAACAGGAAATATTTAATAATAATTTGAAACAAACGATTGAATTTCCTCTAAAAAATAAATAGTGGTCGTTTGTCCCACTCATATTATTATACCTCCCTTTTCTTCACTTGAATGACCCAGATTTGCTTTATTTTTGTTTTTCTGGCTAGGTTCTCCGTTGCGAATCAGACCGGTACCATGCGTAGGCAGTAAAGGTCATTCAGGGACGTGTAGGTTTGTGTTAGATTGTGCCAGACTGAATGGATCGCATGTAGGAATCTGCATCGATGGCTTCCTTTTCGGATCATGTTGCGTCGAGCTAAGAAAAAACATTACCGAATCTCACGTGGAAGAACGGAGTACCCCTTCTACCATCTTAACCCAAAATGTGAACGAACTTTCCAATGAACCGGAAATAAAAAATAATACATACAACGATCTAAAAGTTCCCATCGTTCAAGCTCCATCGAGAATTTTTGCAGGTACAGTTACAAAGTAGCTTTCTAGCTCTTAATTTATGACTAAACGATTCAGTTTTTGCTCAAGGGGTAAATTTAATTGATTTGAGGAAATATATTGATTATTTCAATAATAATACCAAACTCATAATTTTTATATAAATTTATTTTACAGAATGCGGTACTCGTTCAAATATTCCTTCAATGAGAATTGTCGGAGGAAAAGATTCTAAAATGGACGCTTGGCCTTGGCAGGTTCCAAAATTTCCATAACAAAAATTACGTTTTTCAGACATTTCTTTAAAATTACTTTTCAATGAAAACAGGTTTCCGTTCGACTTAACGCTTTTCATGGGGCCGGAAGTACTCATCGCTGTGGTGGAGTGTTACTAAATGAAAATTACGTACTCACAGCCGGACACTGTGTGAAAGAGTAAGCTTTTTTTTTAAATGATTAAAATAATAAAAAAAGTTATTCCAATTCACTAATTTTTTTAATCCTTATACTAGCTTACAAACCATTAAAATCCGCGTGCGCTTTGGCGAGCACGATTTATATGGGAAGTCCGAAACGCTTCCTCACATCGAACGCGGCGTTGAAAAGCGAATTACACATCCGAATTACACCATCGGAACTTATGAAAATGATCTCGCTTTGCTCAAAATTGACCACGTTATTCAAGAAGCTATAAATATTCGCCCTATCTGTCTTCCAGATGTAGGAGTCGACGAGACCCAATTGATCGGTCGAGAAGCCACCATCACCGGTTGGGGACGGTTAAATGACGGAGGCAAACTTCCGGCCATCCTTCAACAAGTCAATGTACCGATTCTCGATAACAAGAAATGCCGAGAAATGTTTAAAGCTGCCGGAAAAAAGGAATCAATTCCCGATTTGTTTGTTTGCGCAGGATACGAAAAAGGTGGAAAAGATTCGTGTCAGGTAAAACATCCATCAACATTTTTTTTTAAAATAAATTTAGGATTATTTTTTAAGGTGAATCAATTTTATTTAAAAAAAATAATAAATCTTTGTTATTCGTAGGGCGATTCGGGCGGCCCACTTCAGCTTAGAAATGGCGACGGTCGATGGTTCCTAGTTGGTATCATTTCTTGGGGCATAAGTTGCGCTCAGCCGAATTTGCCCGGGGTCTCCACTAGAATTTCTAAATTCAAAAACTGGATTTTTGAAACCATGAATTCCTAATTCAACTTTTAAAAATCAAAATTGTGAACTAGCGCGCAAAACTCGATGAAATTTTATTTTTTTATGTGAATGTAAATGTAATAAATAAAATGATTGATATGATAAAAACCTATAATTTAAAATTAATCCGAAATTGAGGCTGTTTTACTGCGCAAACAACGCCATCTATCGACCTCACATAGAAGCGAATGTAGGTTTCTTGTAGGTTCTTGTTCAATCTCAACGGTAGGTTCTCTTTTTCATTAAACCTTCTCTTTTTCATTAAACCCACGCTTGTGATTCTTGAAAATCGCCAAGTTTCGTTCATTTAAATTTTTTAAAATTTCGCGAGAATTTGTGTCGAGTTACGAGGAAAAACAACAATTTGGACAATACTAAATTTTTAAATCAAAAGGGCCGAGTGAGACGAACGTAAGTAACCCTAACTGCGACCACGTGTTCGTTTTTACTGTATAATATTAATCATTTCTTTTAAGCAGCAGAGATGGACCCTCTCGAACCATTTGACGCCTTCGCGAATGCGGCGAAGCAGATGTACGGTGCGCTCTTATCCAAATTGGACAATTTGGAAAAAGAAAACAAACGCATGAAAAAGACGATGAAAAAGAATCAGATGACGGTAGTGCGCTTGCTTTGTCAGATTCGAGACACGCCGTCTCGAATCATCGACCCTCCGGCTGCTGAGCCACCGTCGAGTGACGTGCCTGCCGAGACCGCGCAACCTTCGACGGTGATACCAACGTTGACTCAACACGCGAGTCAAGCGGCATCGGCAAGCACTTCTCTCGTGAGGGACGAAGAAAGACGAAATATCCCTTCACCACCTGCTACCATCAAAGAGGAAGAGAGCGAAGGAATAACACTTACCTCGGAGAAACTCGCCGCTTCGCTTCCTTCCGCACGCATTAAACTTGAACGCGTTGAACAGAATATTGGATTTGAAGCGATGGACACCGAAGCCGACAAACGTCCCGAAACGTCGCGTTCTTGCACCCCATCGAAACGTCGTCTTTCTGCTTCCTGTTCACACACAAGTGAAGCTGAAGAGGAAGACGACGACGCCGAAGAGGAAGACAATGACGCCGAAGAGAAAGACGACGACGACGACGCCGAAAATGAAGACGACGACGCCGAAGAGGAAGACGACGACGCTGAAGATGAAGACGACGACGCCGCGATCACACCACTTCACATTCCGCCGATGGTAACTTGGGTGCAGTTTCCGTCGAAGGTACCGGGTGGACCGGTACAATTTATCAGACGACCGCCATCTCCCAAACGTGTGACAGTAACGGGCAAGTCCGGACATAAGCAAGCTTACGACCGCCTCTCCTCCCGCATCATTCACGGTATTGTCGCGATCGCGCTGGACATCTTCCCGGGACTCCGCGGCCACATCAACCCGGCAACCTTTTACAAGAATCAGGACCCAGCGGTCCTTCGCCAAATCTTTCGAGAAGGAAGCAAACTCAAAGCCGCTGACCCGTACCCGGTCGAGATGTTGGACGCAGGAATGCGTCCTGAACCAACCGTCTTTCGGGTACTTGCCAAAGAGGGTGAAGATCCGGTGCCGTTTGTCCCGAAGTCACTAAAGAAGAAGAAACCAAGTCCGTCAGCCGCTGCTGCCGCAACTCCGACGCCACCGAAGCGGAAGAAGAGGAAGAAGTCAGGGGCACTTTCCTCATGAAACACTTCCTCATTTTATTAAGAAAACGACTACCGGTAAGGCTAAGATAACAGTTAAAACAAAAAAAAAAAAAAAAAAACACAAAAAAAAGAAAAAAAAAACCAATGCAAAAAAGATTTGGAAACAAAAATATTTAAGTAAAATTTTAAAACTTAATTTATTTCCAAAATATAAAATAATTAATTGCGAAATAATTTATCTATTGGTACGTTATTTTTTTTTTTTAAAAAAGTTATTTAAAAAAAATTGTTTTTTTTTAAAGCAAAATTAAAAAAAATAACAAAATACCGTACTAATAAAAAAACATTAATACAGGGTATACATTATTTTCGTGGCATTATCATCAAATTAATGAAACGAGTATTTTAACTCATCAATTTAATATTAAATAATGTTGATTTCTGTTTCCAAACAAATTTGAATACATTTTTGTTAACTTTAAAGACTAAAGTTCATTTAACATTTTATTTATCAAAACGTCTTAAAATAGTTACGGTACCATAATTATAGGCTATCCGTTTTAACTCACCAATTTAATATAAAATAATGTTGATTTCTGTTTCCAAACAAATTTGAATATATTTTTGTTAACTTTAAAGTACATTTAATATTTTGTTTGTCAAAACGTCTTAAAATAGTTACTCCAAGAGGGGTACTATAATAATTATAGGCTATTAAAATGGTCTTACTTTTTTTCAAGGGAAAGTTTGTATAGATTATCTGCTCATACGTATATTAACCGTATTTTGCCCGCGTCTCCTTTCCATACTTTCTAAAGGTAGTGTGAAGTTTTAGATTTTGCAAAGACGGTCGTTCTGAACTGTGGTTTTAGTATTAAAATCAAGTGTTGTATACGCTATAAGCCTTTATTTGTAAATAGTTAAGCAACTATTCAAGATTTATTTAACATTAAAATATAAAGTTTATTGTCAAAGAGATTGTATTCGGTGTATTTCGCGTGAATTGAATGGAGGTTTCAGGGATCAGCTGATTCGCGTTTAGCTGCTTTAGCAGTAAAAACATGCAACCGTGCTAATATGTGATCACAAAGTTGCAGTTTCTTTGTGAAAAATGTCGATGAAAGAAATGAGGAATATAAGTAGTAGTACACCGACGCCTTTATTGGATATAATTTCACCGGCATCATGGAATTTAACAGGGCGTCATCTGGAAGATCTCCCTTTGGATTCGAGTTTCGCTTGGCTACTTTTCGCGCTCTTAATGGGAATTGTCTGGCTTAACTACATCGCTTTTTACAATTCAAGAGTATTCGGTTATTTATTAACAAAAATTATTAATCGATTTGTTAAATATGGTTACGTTAAGATTGGTAATGTGATTGTTAATAATTAATTAATTATGCTTAATTAATAATGTTTTAAAATTTAGGCTCGGTTTCGTTATCTGTTTTGTCCGGAACAATTATGTACAGAGATGTTTCTTACATTAAAGAAGATTACAGCGTGCGAATTCAAGATGGTTGGATGAAATTTCGATGGTGGTATAAATATGTGAAAAAAGATGACACCGAAGGTAATTTTAAAACTAAAATTAATATAGATTTCGAGATATTAATATTGGAAGTTTTTTCCTAACAGATTTTTCTCATTCGGATCCGAGGTTGTCACTTCTGTTTAATGGTTTCGAATGGCATATTTACAACCGTTCTTCAGCTTACTCGCGACTGGAAAAATTATTTGGTCTTTCACCTCAAGTATTTCCTCAATGTACGTTTTTTTCGTTTATAATTTATTTATTTTAGCTAATAATTTTATTCTACGTTTTTATAAATTAGATTTTGACGAGGAAGAGCAAGATAAAGAGCCAGCAGAAGGCGATGACAATTCTTCCGAGCAAAATTTAGCAACGAATGAAAATAATTGGTGGCGAGATTTTATTTCTGTTATTAAATGCGACATTTCAAGCGTGAGTGTTTGTGGGTAGTTTATTTGTTGAATGTATGATAAATCAATTTTTTTTAGGGAAGAATCGTGTTTGGAAATCGTTTATTGCCGACCACGCTTTTAATAACCACCGAAGATGCTCATTTAGTTTATACAACTAAGTTACCATTTTCAAGAATAGATAAATTTCGGCACACACTCAACTGTAGAGCTGAAAATTTTAAGGTTAGCTAATTTAAAAGTAAACTTAAAAAGTTATTTGACAGTAATTATTATTTGCTTATTTAGATTATCTTAGCAAATAGTCCGAAGTATTGCGGGATCGAAGATGAACCTCCGAGATTTATGGGAGAAGGTTTTGTTGTTCTGCAGTCAAATTGTGTCGATCTCTATTATTATTTAGATGAACCAGGTACTTTTTTTTTTGAACAAATAGTGATAACACGAAACTTTAAACTTTTTTTTTTCGTTTTCAGGCGTTATTCCTGACCAGCCGGAATTAATTGAACTGGCAGATGGCAAAATAGTGGAAGCGTCTACATCTCCTGCTTGGGGGTTAGATATTAAAGTGAGTCAAACAAAATTAAATATTAATTCTAGATTTATATAAGTGTTTATGTTACTTAGTGCGGAAAGGGCACAGATTTTAGCTACGGACCTTGGGCCGATCGTCAAAGAGAACATTTGTTCAATTTTTTTTTCCCTCAAGATTACCAATCCCTTAAAGTTACTCAAAAAGCTAAACCTGGTGAAAAGCGTCAATTTAAAACGTTTGACATTCGACTCAGTATTTTATATGACTCAACTATTGATACTCTGTTTTCCAAAGATAAGGTACTACGGTTGCTCTTATGATATTTATTTATAATACAAAATCATGACACTTATTTTAACTTTAAAAAAGGTAACAAATGCCGTTCATATGAACGTTAAACAAGGATCATATTTAGAAATAACAATTCCTTGGATAATAAATGAAAATGGTTACACAACGAGAATAAACGGACAGTTATTTCACGTGGACGCTTCTACGAGCCATACTTATCGTTCTCTTTTTGAAACTGAGACGTTGGAGGTATAAAAGATCGTACA
>JAQGAZ010003243.1:0-12602 GCA_034692225.1 Polydesmus complanatus
TAACAATTAATTATTAAAAGAATCCTTAAAGTTAATTTTAGTACATGTGTAGCGAAATGCACGGTAAGCCACGTGGTTTTGGGTTCGCATACGCAAATTACTTTAAGTAAATTAGTGATAGTTAAATTTATTTAAAATGCAAGCGAACCAATTGTGGACTTGCACGCAGGGCCGTGCAAAGAAAGGGGGGGGCACAAGCCCTGGGCGTCAACATTTAAAGGCGCTAAAATTGCAAAATTCTTTGCACTTTATAACTCTACCCAAACGGTCAAAAGCGCAAAAATATGTCAATTTTTTAAAACATTTTCGCGCCTTGCAAGCTCGGCGCCATAACTTATTTTTTCTATTAAGTCACGGCTTCAGAGCAGCCAAAAGCGCAAAAAAAAACCTTCTTTTACTTAAAAAAAATTTTGCGCCTCGCAAGCTCGGCGCTATAATCTATTTTTTCTGGAAAGTCCCGGCTTCAGAGTAGCCAAAAACGTCAATTTTCTTTAAAAAAATTTGCGCCTTGCAAGCTCGGCGCAATAACCTAATTTTTCCGTTTAAGTCCTGGCTTCAGAATAGCCAAAAACGAAAAAAAAAACGTCAATTTTCTTAAAACAATTTCGCGCCTCACAAGCTTGGCGCTTAAAATTATTTTCCATTGTTATTATTTTTGAAAATATTTTTAGGTTTTTTAGGCTGTCAAAAAGCTTGGTTCAAAATTTTTTTAAATCTGCCGGGTGGGGGCGCCAAATCCAGATTTTGCCCCTGACGACACTATCCCTTCGCACGGCTCTGCTTGCACGTACTTGGAAAATTGAATAAATTAAATTCCCGCGATCGGAAAAACTGAATAAGTAAATTTCCTCAATCAGGAAAAACGACCTGACTGATTTTGACTGAGAAAAAATTGAATAATAATTAAATTGCGAAATTTCAGAGATTATTGTAATTAATTAAGTTCAATGTATTATTTTCTCAACCTGTATATAAACTCATGTTTTGTGAAATAAAAATCAGTCTGACTTTGAGGAGTGAACCTTTCAGTTCACAGTCAGATGAAAGCCCAAATCTGATTGCTTCTTAATTTCTCTAGAGAAAATCCCGCTCGATGAAGTTCTTGTAACCTGGGATTGATAATGGACGGCTGCCAAAGCCGACAAGCTCAAACCTTCGCTTGAAGGTTTCCAACTACTCGCACGATTTTAAGCAACCGCCATAGGGGAGATCTTTAGATTAACCCAAAGCTACCGGTGCGACCATGAAAATCTGTGACTCGCATCAATTGCTCTAATCAGTAGAGGGTCTGAACTCAAACATTGTACGGTGCTCGGAGACTATGTGGAGATCTCCCTGGTGGTCGACACCTCTTGGCCAAACAATCCATTACACATGTGTTATTTAAATATTTTGATTATTAAAAGTTTTGAATATGAATTCAGTTGGGTACGCTTTTTTAATGCTAACAGTATTAAACGTTTTTTTTTCAAACACAGTGTATATATATTTTTTTTTATTTTACCGCACCAGAAAGGTTTATGCGGTCCATCTTGTCATACAGACAAAAAAACATACACTCCTAAAGTAAATAGTTAATGAGTTTTTAAGGGCCTAAATATAATTCATTAATGATTACCTGATAGGTAAAGGAATAGCTAAAGTTGACTCTATCCACGTTGTAATTAGAAAATCGATCGAATTGAGTGTGTTCATCGACGCATTTTGAAGAATAGGGAGCTGGAAGTCGCTGTCGTTCTGTCTAAGGGTAACATTAAATGTCATTAGCATTGTTTTATAAATAAAATACAACACTTTTGGGTTCAACAAAATGCAGTAGCATTCAAGACTTTATTTAATAATAATTAAGAATCTCTTAATGCTTGATAATTATTATTAATCATACAATTATTAGTATATTTAAGTGTCTGTTAGAAATTACTTGTTTTATGATACAGTATAATTATTCTTACCAATGAAAACGTGGCTTCTACAGAATCTCCGGGCTCTACTAGGATTAAACTTCTAAGGGATTCATCACTCATAAGATCCTGGTGAAACACTGTAAATGGACTTAGTCCGATTTTATTCGCAATTGTCGACACTGCATGATACTCTTCACGAACAAAAGCCACTCTAAAAATCAAATCTGTGTACGTGTATTTGGTTTTTAATTTTGATTAAACAATTTTTTTTTGTTTAAAAATGTACCTGTGAATATTAATGTTTGATCATTGTTTACTGCTTTCCGTGGATCGATGTTTGCACAAATGACAGGCAACTGTTCATTGCCATCTATACCCGTAGTCTTAAAACTGTCATAACTAAAAATAAAAAAATGAATAATTAATAATTTTATTATTATTTTAACTAATGATTGTCGTTTATTTAATTACCTGCAAGGCAGGTGTAAACCAGTTTCGGTTTTAATTTTGCACTCTAACATAAAGTCAGATATTTTTGGAACGCAAAACAATTTTTCCTCGAAGGTAAAATTCTCACGAAAATACTTCAGGCGATCCTGAAAAGAATTATACTCAAGCTGAACTTTAAAAAGAAAGTTTTTTTTTAAACAAAAATGCACTAATGTTTATAGAGATGTGATTAATCAATAATCAAGTAAAGAAATAACTTTTACAGTTGAAATTTGTTTTAAATTATGTAATTTAAACCAGGTTTATGTAATTTGTAAGGTAATAAAAGCTTGTTTTTTAATTATATCAACATTACATACGTTGCTTGGCTTCATGCTTGTTAAATTCTCAAGTTTTTCCGCCAAAACCTCATTTTTGCGAAGTGTTAAATCATCTAAAGCATCAAAATACATGAGAGGTTGTGTGCACACATATACAATGGGAAATGAAAAGGAATTCTGAGGCTCAGTTGTCTCAATGTTGATCACGTAATACCTTAATAAAAAGGGGGGAAAATTAAATTTTTGATAATTATAATGTACGTAAGTATAAATTATCTTAGCAAATTGTTATTTTGCAAAATTCACATTTATTGCAATACTACGAAAATTATTTTTTTAATGTTCACACACGTTTATGAATTTTAACCAAAATGATTTTTATTAGCTTTTACTTTGCATGCGCAGTATTGTTATGCATACAACTTAAAAACTACTTAATATTTAAAATTTTTAATTTCAATGATATTATTTAGTACTTTAAGTAGTCATCAATGGTGATGGAAATCTGCTACACACAGGCTGAGCCAATTACAATCAATCCCAAATATTGAATGCCATTGTATAAAATATTAATGATCTGTTTGGAGCATTTCACGTAGGTAGAAAAGAGTGTTTTATTTAATCCGTTCATTGCCATTGAAAGCAATATGCTACAAGATAAACCAATCCACAATCCCCAAACACCTCCAATGCAGCTTAGGAGATCATCAAACTATATAAGAAATAAGCTTTTAAAACTATATAAATAAGTTACCGTATATAAATCTGCATATTCAGAAAAATTTGCCAAGTGATTCAAGTATTATAATATTTCTTTACCATTAATAGTGGCTGCTTGTATACAACTTTTGCTAAATAACTTTTTTTAATTTCAAAATTTAAATAATCTGCAACGCCTCTATAAAATGCAATTATAATTTTATTAACATTATTTTTGTAAGAAAAAATCTAAATTATTATGAATGATAACCACGGATACCACATAAAAATCTCCGGTTCCACCCTTGCTTTTACTCTGCTTTTAGAAGTTAATTTTAGATTTAGAGCAATTTAAAGAACCATTATTTTTTGGAAGACTACTAATTATTATTATTATAATACAAATTTATGTCTACGCAAAAAGAAACACACTATTTAGTGAAACCTTTGTGCAGACCACACAGGGTTTTTTTTTATTGTATCAGTGTTCAAAGTTGATTTTGGCTCGTGAGATTTTGAACTTCAATTCTAAAATCAGATTTGAAATTAGTAAGTGATATTCGGTAAATAATATTATTGTGTTTCTAATAAAAATTAAAATCAGTAATATTCATGGTTATTTATTTCCTATTTTATTTAATATTGTTTTGAGTTACCCATTGTGGTTTATAAAATTTTCAGCAAAAAATTTAAGTTTATTCCAATCCATTGGAAATGAGATAAAATCTAACTATTTGAACATGGAATTTAATAAACATTATTATTAGAATTTCAAATAAATGGAACAAGTGTATAATTGTGTTAAAATAGAAAATAGGAATTTTCTATTGTAAATTAGCAAAATTTAAAAGTAGTAAAATCATAAATTACACAATACTAATACAATAACTTTTTAAAAAAATATGCAAACTGCAAGTTTTACATAATTTGTGTGAATGTTATTTGGGTGTTTAGTAGATTCTTCCAATGTGAATTCTAGATTGCTAAAAAATCAAAAAAAAAATGCTTTTTAAAATTTAAATTTATGTTCTTTATGTTAAACATCATTTATTTAAATAGATTAATGATGACTTACAAGTGAATTACCTTATTAGTCTAATATTACTAAAGCCTATTCATTACATTTACATACAATTAGTTTTTAAATAGACTATTTAATATTTTGTTTATAAAAACAAAATAAATAAGTGGATCTGTAACTCACTTGCAAGGTATATCGCAGTTACACATGGCATCCAATTTATTTTGTTGAATTTTATTACAAACTATTAGAAATTTATAAATAAACTTAATTATGTATGATGGGCTTTCTCTTATTATTTCAATGGAAACTTACTTTGACCACCACATATTGGTATTTGGTTCACATTCTGTCCTATCATCGAATGAGGTATAATACATTGGCAGTAGGTTAATGTTAAATTGTGTAAACATCTGTCTAAGCAACTCTGCGTTCAATTAATAACACTTTTAGTATTTTAGCATAATACTGATTTTTTTAGCAAGCAATTTTTTAGTTATATGGTGATACAACACTGGCAATAATATTATATGGCATTTTTGTGATAATGTTTTAATTTTTTTAAAATTCAGTTTTACTTTCATTGAATAATTGTGGGATGTAATTCCAAAATCAAAATCATGAAAATTAGAATAGCCGGGGATAGGTTGAGGGTTATTGGAGCATGCTCTATCATAAGGCCATGACCTTTCTTTGTAAATAGTCTGTAGGCATGAGAATGAGATGTAAACATCAAATCGAATAATGTTGTATGAAAAACTAAGCCTATAATAATTAATTCTAGTACCTTTTTTAAATATACTGTAAAGTATGCATATAATTGACTTGTGTAGGTATAGTTGAAAACATTATCCACTTGAAAAACAGGTTGTGTTCCTTTTTCATGAACATTAAATATGAATGACGTGCCAGTATTAGCTTGTAAAGACAACATATGTATATAGGCTAATTATACATATTTTGAAAAACCAGATATATATATATAAAAAAAATAATTAAAGTATTAAATTTAAAATATTACTAAGAGCTTCTCTGGTTGCGCAATTTCCATAGTGTACATTATTGAATAACCTCTTTGTAATAGCGCTAATCATTTTTACATACAAGTGGGAAAAAAATAATTAACTAAATAATATTAGAAAATACTAGAAACGTACTCACTCAGTTATACTATGGTTTCTTTTATAAGCTTCATCACTTAAGATAGTGCCAAATACTAGATCACCATCATCTCCTATATCAAATCTCTCTTTTTCAGTCAATAGGGAAAGACAAAAGAGTGATGGAGATGTGGTGTTGCACGAAGAATCCAAACTCAACATCTGATATGATTTAACATTATTTAAAAAAACAATAGAAAGTAGAAATTGTTACTTTTAATAGGATGTTATTGGTTTCATTATTATTATTTTTTGCTTGTATAGGATTTCCCAAACAGATTGTGTAGTCATAATTATCAGTTATCATTTCATCCATATCAGAAGTTGTCATCGAAATTCTAATAACATGTGTATTTTAGATTGTCTTTTCAGTTAATCAAAAAATAAAATAAAATTATTGAAAAACATCACTTAAAAATTATTTTTTTAGCAAAGTTCTGAAAAAATTAAAGTTTTATTGTGTAAGGCATATTTATAGCAAAATATTACTGAAAATAGTCATAGATAAGTTGGGCTGTCTGGTAGAGGGCTAAAAGAGAAGAGATGGAAAGGAGGAGGAACCACATCCTCTTCCTAGACTTGTATTTCGATCCCTCTATCTGGTCTACAGCCGAAAGAGAGACACTCACCAACGACACCATCTAGCTGCAATTACTGCGCAAAAATATTTGAAGGTTAATCGATTGAAAAATATGTTTTGAAAAACATTTTTTTCCCCTTTTAAAACTCAGCGCAGCTATTATTTACTTTGCTCAAAAATTTCCAATAAACGTTTGTTATTTTATTCTTTAAATTAACTGAAAGCGTTTTGGATAGTTTGTGGTATTTATCTTTCACAACAAACATTTTTTTCTTTGTTGAAACCGTAGTCATAGTACAAAAGTATTGACTTGTTAGAGAAAATTTTCTACTGTTTCTAAGCAATTTTATTTCTTTCTGTTAGAGAATTTTTCCAGACTTTGAATTGAAGGAAACATTTGAGGATTATTTTATTATTTGATGAGGTGGTCTAAGTATATTTTTGAGAATTAAGTTTTCACATTGTTTTATAATAAGAGTTTATTATAAATATGGTATTCTTACGGCGTTGTACAAATCTTGAAAGTACATTTTGCAGTACTACAGTTATATTAGTAATCTATGTGTGCGCAGTGGTTGTCCTACTTAATAATTTTAAGACGCATTAACTACCCAATCATTTCAAATTTTATCTTAATTCTGATAAAAATATAGTGTAATCTCCTACTTAACTCGTCATTATTTGACTAAGACTTTTATTAGTTTTAATTGATAACATGAGATTTACAAGATGTTTGCAAATTGCAAGACCATGCGTTTTGCAAATATTTTTCTAAATCAATAATGAAATATTGTTATTTACTACTTTACTGGTCATTATTAAAGATTATTATTTTGTTTTCCTTTAGAATGATAGCCTTTGATTTCCAACATTTTAAGTAATGTTAAAAATTACAGCATGTGTTTCATGTTCTCATAATAATAACAATGCTTCATTTTTGCGAAGATCATTTTTATCTCAAAATTTTAAATCTGCAATCTACCTTATCACAATCTAAGATATTAATTCATCTGAATTCTGATTAAATAGTTAAGGTAATGAGGTTAAAGCAAATGCGTTTGGCGAGTGGGGCTTGACAGTGTAGGTACCAAAAGTGTTGAAGCTGCATGCCCAAAATTGGATTTTATTATAAAAAAATTTAGGCTAATTAAAGTTATTTTTCTTATTATTATTTAAAGCTTTGATATCATCAATTGTATTTCCATGATGAGGCATATTATAGATTGTCCTATCCACAGACCGGAAATACCACTAATCATTCCTACTAAATTAAAAGGCTACATTATCCAATTGCATTGTAACATGTTTAGGGGTATTTAAATTCAACATTTAAATTTTTACATCATTTGCTGGCTTTTCTCTGATCACTTTCTTCGAGTTAGATTCTCGACTAATGTGGAATGCAGCTAAACTGTTCCTAAATAGACTTTTAAGTTACCACAGAAAATTCAGAAAGTTTTCTATACCATCATCATCAATTAGATCAGGCGTGATTTTCTATTGAAAATTGAAAGCGTAGTTTTAAGTGATTGATTATAATTAAAAAATTTTAACGCAAAAACTAATGCCATAATAAAGTGTGATAAAAAAAATAGTTTCAACTATCACAGAAAATAACACATTTCCTCCATGATGGAAATAATGAAATCCTGCAAATTATTTTTTTTTTATTTGATTGTCGTGTTTAAACAAAAGTAAACATAAAAGTGGAAGTAGTTTTTTGTTGCAATTTTCAACTTCGAAACAAAGTAAACAAATTAAATTGGAGAAGAAAATAAAGACGGACTGCAACAAAGATGGTCCACAGTGCAACTGTAGGTTGTTAACCCTCAAAAAATACAATCATCAAATTCCTCCATTCTTAAAAGTTTCTTGAAATGAGAGCAATTGAACTTACATTTGAGACATTTTAAGATCGATTCTCTAATACACTTTTTTCGCCCAACGATCGCAGCAACCAAAACAATCTGTTCCCTCGATTGATTTTTATAGGCAGTTTTAGGTCTGAAATACTAAGAAACTTGTGAACATTGCTGCCTCGCAACAACCCTAAAAAATTAATGTCAGTACGTAATTTATAACTAAATCTTATCAAAATATTGCGTTTTAGGTATACCACTGGCTTTGGCAAGTGAAACTTTGTGTAAACTGGCAAGATGTGTTCCATGAATGGGTGCCCAAATGTAGCCCAAATCCCTTTATTAAACTTGTGATAAAGGTTAATTTTATCTTTCTCAAACCACAGCCACCATACAGAGTTACAGTAGCCAATGATAGGGCAAATGCATGTGGGTAACAACCAAACTTGATGATGCATTGATACTAATTGACGCAATCGTTTCATTATTGTCACTGCTGTAAATAGTTTAGACTTAATAGCTTTCAAGTGAGCTCACCAATTAAACTCTCTGTCCCATTAGACGCCCAGAGAACGCATTGAAGGAACCGGAAGCACCAAACAGTCACCAATTGCTAATGAGGTTGAGAGAGCCCTATGTCGATTCACAGCTGATCCAAAAGGGCAAATCTCAGTTCTCGACACATTTAGCAACATCCCATGTGTCCTGTACCATCCATCCACTGATGCTATCTTGTTTGCAGTTCTCGAAATACTCACTGTTGTAAAAAAAAATAAATGATTATGTCATCCGCATAAAAAAAATACCCTTCCACGAAAATCGAGATTTGCTAAGTTTGCTGTGGTTAGCAGAAATAGATGTGGCGATAGGGGTGACTGCTTTTTAATTAATATGCTTTTATTAGTTTCACTTGACCATATGTATGCAACTCAATTTTTTCTATAAATTAAATCTTTTTTCCTTTAATTAACTTGCTTTAGTTGTGCCAAGTGAAATTATTTTTTATTTAAATTTAAAAATTTGTCCATCTCGGCGGTTTAAACCCGTATCTTTCACATCCTACTTGGCACCTTTGCAAACTGCACCATACTATTCATATAATTCATAACTGTTGAAATTATGCAAAAATACTCAATTTTAAAATGCAAAATTTATGATAATGTGATAAGCCTCAAGACATTATGACTTGTTAATTGTTTTTCTTTTGTCTAACCTAAGATTGCGAAATTAGAAATTGCCCTTTGTTAAAAGCCTGTAAAAACTGGATCTCATTTAATCCTGTAATTACTGTAAATTTCGCAATATGTTATTTTTGTCATACTCTCCTTTTGTTTTGATTTCATATAAATAGAGCTGTTTTCTTGTAGAAAAATTAGATCAAAACAGAAAGTTGAAGAGAGAGGATCTCTTGGCTGTTTATTGATTGATTGATTTTGATTGATAAATTCACGTTTATTCCGGACATACAATGCAACACAGCGAATATAAAAATTAAAGTTTTGTTTCTCAAATAAACCTTGGTTGTAAGCCTCAAATTTACTTACAATAGACAACAGTGGTATCAGAGCGTAGTTGGAGCCACAGGACAACCAAAGAAGTGAACATCAATGGTCTGCCATTGGGGATATCTTTTAGATTGACCCAAAGCTATAAACCTGGTACGAACGCTGATCTCCAGAAGAAGGAAAAAACAACCATAAATTGACTAAGATTTCACCAAACGCTATCTGTTAGATAAGCTGTCAAGGCTATCTTGTCAATTCCAGAGATCGCCAAAAAACAGGTGGATTGCCAAACCAGAGATCGCCAAAAAGAGGTGGATCGCCAAACCAGAGATCGCCAAAAAGAGGTGGATCGCCAAATCAGAGATCGCCAAAAAGAGGTTGATCGCCAAATCAGAGATCGCTAGAAAGAGGTGGATCGCCAAACCAGAGATCGTCAAAAAAAGGTAGATCGCCAAACCAGAGATTGCCCAAAAAAGGTAGACCGCCAAACCAAAGATCGCCAAAAAGAGGTGGATCGCCAAACCAAAGATCGCTAAAAAAAGGTGGATTGCCAAACCAGAGATCGCCAAATCTGAGATCGCCAAACCTGACATTGCCAAGCCAAAGATCGCCAAAATAGGATCACCAAAAGTTGATCTCCGCAGCAGATAAGATTGCCAAACACAAAAAGATCTTCAGAGGGAAAAACATCAAGAGGGGAAAATTCATCAAAGGAAAATGACGGAAGTAAAGTCAAGCATTAGAGACTTCGTGTTTCCACTTTTGACATCGGACAATTATCACAGTTGGAGACTGGATTCAAGGATTTTAATGAAGAGAAATGGTCTTTGGGAGTATGCAGATGGATCAATCACAGAACCAGCGTCAACAGCTGATGAGAAGATCAGAGAGAAGTACAAAACAGGCAATCGCTGTGCAAGAGCAACTTTTTTAATGACAATTAGCACAGAACTAAAGAGTGTGGTAGTCGACAAGGCAACAGCTAAAGAAGTTTGGACTAAACTAAAGAATACCTTTGAACCAGTATCGAAGGCACGCATGGTGGCTGTCAGGAAGCAGCTTCAGAATGAAAGATTGAAAGAAGGAGAAGAAGCAGCTGTCTATTTTTCGAGGATTGACCAACTAGTAGCGGAACTGAACAGATTAGATTTACCAGTTCCGGAGATGGAAGCTTGTTTACGATACACAGATCATCTTCCACCAAGTTTAGATATTGTTTTAAATATGGTGTATCATTGGCCATCGAAAGAGTGGACAAAAACAAAAGTCTATGAGACACTACTGTCAGAGTTCAGCAGGCAAAGAGAAGAAGCACGTTCAGAGGCAACCACAAGTAACAGTGTTTTAGCTACAAGTCAGAAGCAGACGGCAAAGGGTCCCATTTGTTACAATTGCAGCAAGAGAGGGCATTACTCACCAAAGTGTCCAGAAGAGAAAAAACTGCAAGCCAATGCAAATGATCGTGGTCAAGGCTGCGGACAAGGCAGAGGATCAAGAAGAGGAGGACCTGGCTGTGGTTACTAGCAACAACAGAGTGGTGGTGCAACAGAATATACAGACATGAAGTATGGTCTATTTTCAGAAAAATGGAGTTTTTCAACAGACACATTAGCACCAATAGGAGATTGGTACTTGGATTCATGCAGCACAGATCACATTTGCAATGATTTGTAATGAAAAACTTAAGACCGCCTTGCATCATAGAAGTGAAGACTGGGATGGGATCACGCACAGTAGCAGGTTTAGGAGAAATTGATTTGGTGTCAACGGTGAACGGGAAAGAAATCAAGTTGGAATTGAGAAACATACTATTCATTTCAAATTTCTCCAAAAACCTAATTTCATTGGCGAATTTAGTGAAAGCTGGACTTAGCATTATGATTGACGAATATGGCTTAAAGGTTCATTTGAAGGAGGATTTACAAAAGATAATTCTGATGGGAGCTTCAGTTGGAGGTTTATACATAGTGACAAAGTTAACAGTATTCTTCAGCGAAAGTTTGATCACCAGAGATGAAGGCAAAGCTAAAAAGATGAAGACACAAAAGAGCCTAGTTCATCTGATGGAGGGTGAGAAATGGCGTCGACAATTAGGCCATTGCAACATTGAAACCTTGAAGAAGCTTCAAAAGTCATCAGATATTTATGGAATTGAAAACATAAGCAACATGAAGGAATCCTGCAAACTTTGTCAGCTAGCCAAATTAACACATCCAGAGTTTAAAAAGATGCCGGGCATAATGTCAATTGGATGTTTACAGCTAATACACATGGATGTATGGGGACCAGCGAGAGTTCCATCAATTTCGGGTTCAAGATATTTTGTGACAATGGTAGATGACTACACACGAATGGCAATTATCTATGTGATAAAAAACAAAGATGAAGTTTTCCTATGTTTCGAGATGTTCTTAGCGAGAGTAGAACAGTTTACTGGAGAGAAAATAAAAGCAGTAAGAACGGACAATGGACTTGAGTTCTGCAATCAGAGATTTGACAGTTTCCTAAACAAATTGGGAATTCAAGCTCAACAAACAACCACATTCTCCAGAAATGAACGGAGTTGCCGAGAGATTGAACAGGACGATTCTTGAAATGGTGAGGAGTTGGTTAGCCAAGACAAACCTTCCAAGCCATCTATGGGCAGAGCTAGCATCAACTGCAGTCAACATAAAGAATCATTTAATCCACAGCAGTACAGGCAAAATTCCACTAGCGATGTGGTTACAAAAACATGTAGTGGGAACACATTTGAAGATCATTGGATCAAAGTGCTACATTTATTTGCCGAGCATCAAACGAGATAGAAAATTGAGTCCGAGAGCATGGGTAGGAGCTCTAGTCGGCTACGCAACAGAATATGGAGGGTGTGCAGACATTTCACCAACTTACATTTCACCAACCAGGAAATTTGTAAGGAAGCTGCAATGGGCTATTTGAATATAATGTACTACATGTTCAGGATACTTTAATTACTTAGGTTTGCTTAGGTTAGGTTGGTTAGGTTAATTAGGTTTGGTTAGGCTTATTATGTTTGGTTAGGTTAATTAGGTTTAGTTAAGTTAATTAGGTTTGGTTAGGTTATGTTAATTAAATTTGGTTAG
>JAQGAZ010003244.1:0-12591 GCA_034692225.1 Polydesmus complanatus
TTGGCTCAGTTTTGGCGCCCCAAGAGTTGGCGCCTGATGCGGCCGCATCACTGCATCACCCCACGCCACGGCACTGTCCATCTTGAGGGGTGGTAGGGGGGCCGGGGGGTGTTAGGGGAGCCGGGGGGGGAGCTGAGATTGATCGGTGTACACGAAGGGAAATGATTGGGGAATATGGTTTGGGATTTCCTCGTTCTATTGCACTCGCTTCGATAAGCCCTTATCTCACGTTGCCATGTTTTATCACACATCCCCCCTCCCCGTGTGTTGCGTAAGCGATACACCGACTGACCAATCGATGAACCAACAACTCACTTCCGCCGCCAGCGCCTGACTCTGATGGGATAATTTCGCTTTAAACAAACAAATAACACGCTCGGAGGAAAGAAGTAAAGAAACAAGATGGCCGCGGGGGGGGGAAGGGGAGAAAGGCCCTATGCGTAATTAATAGTTATTTAATGGAACGGCTTCGTTTGTGCTGTATTTAACTCTTTTGAGTAATGTGGTTTTAATGAACGTCGCTACGGTAGAGAAGGCTTTAACCATCGGTGTGGTTAGGAGAGGGGGGAGGGGCTTGGGTGAGTGCGTGACGTAGGAGGAGGGGGGTTGGCCTAATTAAAGCCAGCGTTCCGCTAATGACGCGTGGTCTCTATGTGGACCGGGTCAGATGAAGATCATCGCCTGACGTCACCGCGTCCCCATGACGTCATCGGGCGAAACGAGGCCACTCCGCGCATCATCCGAGACTCAATGATGGAACTTCCGTCGATCGCTTATTTATCGATCAAAAAAAGGTTATTGACTCCGCCCACCCCCCTACCCGTCACTCATCTTATAGGCTACTCCTAACACTTTCTTTTAATCCTTAATGTCATCTGCGCGTGTGCAGAAAGCAATCGCCTGGCGTGTGCGAAGAGTGCAAAACGAGGGTTTATAGAGATTCGATGTAAAACGAGGGAGATGAAGCGTAGACCGAGGGGGAGAGTGATGCAATTTGGGTGCGCGACCTCTGCCGGCCATTCTCACTTTTATGGACTCAATTTTTGTTTTTATTATCTCCGCCAGCGCTCTCTATGGCCGTGGTGGAGGAGGCGGCGCCACAGCTCATGACGTCAGAGGGCGCTTTTATTTTCTTTCGATATTTTTCTTTGGCGCGAGTAATATGTATGTGCGGCGTCTAAATACAACATTATTTTTGTTTGTACGCGCCACGAATATATTGTCATGGAGAGAGGGAGAAAGTGGGCGTGATTGGTTGAGGGGGAGGCGGGAAGTAAAGGGATGGGGGGGAATACAATTTCCGGTTCGCCATAGCCATAAGTTTTAATAATGTTCAAAAAGTTTTAAATAAACTCGTTCAATCTTTGGTGATCTCGTTCAATTTTTGGTGATCTCGTTCAATTTTTGGTGATCTCGTTCAATATTTGGTGATCTCGTTCAATATTTGGTGATCTCGTTCCATATTTGGTGATCTCGTTCAATTATTGACGATCTCGTTCCAAATCGAAAATAAATCCGTTCAATTTTTGATGATCTGATCAATTTTTGTTAATGATTCGTTCAAAAATTAAAATTAAACTCGTTCAGTTTTTGAGAATCTCGTTCAGTTTCTGAGAATCTCGTTCAGTTTTTGAGAATCTCGTTCAGTTTTTGAGAATCTCGTTCAGTTTTGAGAATCTCGTTCAGTTTTTGAGAATCTCGTTCAATGTTTGACGATCTCGTTCAATGTTTGATTATCTCGTTCACGATTTGAAAATGGAACTCGTTCGAAGAAAAAAAAATTATAATTGAAGCTGAGAAGTTGGGTTGAAATGCGTTTTGAAAGCTCCGGTAGATGCGTGCGAACCGGTGCGCTCTTGCCAGCGGCGACAGAGGGGTGGTAGGTGGCGCTGTGTGTGTGTGGCAATATTTTTCCCTCAACGACTTCATACCATTCGCTTTGAATATAATGACCCGCATCAATTTCAGTTACGCTTTTCCGCCTTGCGTTTTTCTTCTTTTTCTTTTTTATGCTTTTTTTTTTTTCTTTTTGCTTCTCCGCGTTTTCCTTCTTTCGCTTAAAAAATTCACTTGTCCGGCTTTTAATAGGCTAAATCGAGCGCGCAGGATGGAAATCGATATATTATTCGTCCGAGCATAATAACGTCGTATGACGTCAGCGGCAGTGTTGCCAAGGCGCGCGCGCGCTCTCACGCGACCATGGCGGCGGCCATTGTTATGGAAACGCGGGGAAATGTGATTCGGAAGGAGGAGGAGGATTGACGTGGGTCCTTAGCAGAGATAATGGTCGACACGGCTCACTTCCGGCGCATCTTTTTCTCTTTCGTCTTCTCAACTCGTATCGATTTCCTAGTGACAGGAAGTGCTCTTGCGTAACGCTGTGTTTACCTATTCACCCATTGCGTCTGCGCATGCGTCTACATTTTGATCTGTGTCGTGGAAAGCGGTTTTTTATTAAATCTTTTAAAGTGGCTTAATCTGGATTAGTGAATGAAAGTGAGATTAGTAGTGAGTTTTGCTGATGTGCAGCGAGGAGCGTATGTCCGAAGGGCTTTTACGTCCTAAGCCAGGACTTAATGTCCGTCTCATGATTTACGGCGGAAGTAGAGCTCTTAATTTCCATCTCGCTCTGTTGGCAGCTAAAGCCTTCCCGGAAGGAGGAAGTTGTAGAGGAGAACGTAAACATTCCGCCATCTTTTATCCCTCGTCGCATTCATTAAATCTGAAATGCGTTTCGTGCATTTCTCTTTATTTAGTGCACATTGTGAGATAGTTTTGAGCACTTTGTTTACACCTTTTTAGTGGACTTTTGTTCGACATATTCGGCGCACTTTTTTTTTTTTTAAAGAAGTTTAGTGCACTTTGTTTCGACTACTGTACCGGTGTTTTAAATTATTTTAGACAATTTCGTGCATTTTTTAGGCATTTTTGTGCCCTTCGTTTCGACTGTTTAATAAACTATTTTTTTAGCCATTTTGGTTGCATTTTTTTCAGACAGTTTCGTGCATTATTTTGCCCAGTTTTGTGCTTTTTTTTTTTTTAGACATTTTCGTGCGCTTTGTTTAGGTTTTTTTGTTTCGACTGTTTAATAAACTGTTTTAGGCAGTTTCGTGCATTTTATTAAAACAGTTTTTCGCACTTCGGTATTTTTTTTTTTGTCCCCTTTGTTGATGTTGTTTGGTGCACTTTTGTCAGACAGTTTCTTGCATTTGGTTTAAACAGTTTTGTGCACTTTATTTTGTCAGTTTTAGACAGTTTCGTGCACTTTATTTCGTCAGTTTTAGACAGTTTCGTGCACTTTATTTCGTCAGTTTTAGACAGTTTTGTGCACTTTATTTTGTCAGTTTTAGACAGTTTCGTGCACTTTATTTCGTCAGTTTTAGACAGTTTCGTGCACTTTATTTCGTCAGTTTTAGACAGTTTCGTGCACTTTATTTTGTCAGTTTTAGAAAGTTTCGTGCCCTTTTTTAGTGATTGTAGTGCACTTTCGAAAGTTTTGTTCACTTTGTTTAGTGTGTGCATTGTTTTAGTGGGTTTTTTTTTTTTTTTTGGTTTTTTCGTAGTGAATTTTTGATAATAATTGCTAA
Source organism: Polydesmus complanatus (assembly GCA_034692225.1). Lineage (NCBI taxonomy): Eukaryota > Metazoa > Arthropoda > Diplopoda > Polydesmida > Polydesmidae > Polydesmus > Polydesmus complanatus. The sequence goes on from JAQGAZ010003244.1 coordinate 3,588, forward strand.
TTGGTTTCTCTACCTTACGGTACCGGTAGGTGGTTGTTGTTGCGGTCTTAATTAAGCCCAGAGCAGCGCATGCGCAGTAATTTACTATACCTTTTCCGCCACACTTGAGCTTCGCTGCTACATCTTAATTAAATATCAATTTTTAACCGCCAGAGGGAGTTTCGGCGGCGGCTGGCGACAACGAAAAAATAATCGAACGGGTTTGGTGAGGGGGGAAAGAGCGGGTTAAGTCCAATGGAAACGCCTGTGGACTAAATCTCCTTTTCTCACATTATTATTTTTTTTTTTTTTGTTTGGGTCGTCTGCGAACGACGACAGTTAGTGCGCATGACGGATGAGATGGGTTTGGAGAAGCGACTTCATTTCTCAGGTGAATTGCTTCCGTCGGGGAGGTGGTGTGAAGGGGGTGAGTAGGGGAGGGAGTGGGGGGTAGGGGCCATTTCTAATAATTAGATGGAGCGAGCGGACGGACGTAAATTCACGGAATGTCCGACGTTTACCGTTGTTCGCTATTACATTTAGCCCCGCCCACTCACCTTTCCTACACTTTTTAGATTTTTTAGCCACGCCTACTCGAGGAATACGTTAGAATAGACCGAAAGCAGGCCGTGGAAACACTATTCCTCGTTATTCACGGCTTAATTTCGGTTTCGGGTAACGCGCATGCGCGGATGAAAATATCAATGGAGTAAAAATAATAATATACGCCACCTCTGAAGCTCGCTTTGAATCTATTCGGGGTACAGTATAATCTCAAATTGGTTGCTAATTACTGAAGAACGTATTTTTCAAATTTACATGGCTTTCTATGGAGAACTGCTTTTCACTTTGCATCTTTTTTTTCTTTGAATCTTTTTCCATTTTGAATCTTTTTTTTTACTTTGAATCTTTTTCATTTTGAATCTTTTCACTTTGAATATTTTTTCGCTTTGAATCTTTTCACTTTGAATCTTTTTCATTTTGAATCTTTTCACTTTGAATATTTTTTCGCTTTGAATCTTTTTTTCACTTTGAATCTTTTTTTCACTTTGAATCTTTTTTTTTCACTTTGAATCCTTTTTTCACTTTGAATCCTTTTTTCACTTTGAATCTTTTTCTTCTTTGAATGTTTTTTTCCAATTGGAATGTTTTTTCGCTTTGAATCTTTCTTTTCTTAAGGGGAGGGGTTGGGGAGTGCCGTTTGTTTTAGGTTCAAAGCGAGTTCTCGTACATTCCTCAAAGTTAAAGTGACGTAACGGGGAGAAACATGTCCTTTGGAGAAAGACGTGTGTAGCACTGGCTTTTGGTCTGTTTGGGGGAAGTTCTTGTGGGTCTGAGGGAAAGGGGTTAGAGCGGGGGAGGGGGCGGGGCTTAATGTTTTTGTTTGGCGGGAGAGAGAGAGAGAGGAAAAAAAAAGTTTTGTTGTTGTTGTCGTCGGGCAAAATATTTATGTCGATGTTCTTCTCGAACCTTTTAAACAAATGGAATCTGCATTTACACACAAACACATCACTGCTCCCCCCTCAACCCTTTCTTCCCTTTTAGCTTTAAATATTAAATTATATTAAAAAAAAAAATTAAAGAAAAAAGAAGAAAAAAAATCATTTTCCAGAATAAATTGATCCGTTTCTAAAGTGGATCGTTATCCGGGTCATCACCACCTTCAGGCTAATTCTCCTCAGGCGGGGGCTTATTTATCGGATTTAAATGCATCTTAATCGTGGACTTTGTTTAGTGCACTCGAGGTGAAGTGTGTGGGCGGGGCTTGGAGAGTGGGACGCGGATGGATGTGGGTTGAGCACCCACTTTCTCTCTCTTAACCTCGGGATTTCCACTTAGTGTGTTTACATTGAATTTAATGGGAGGTTAGCTTCAGGATGCAGTGTGCGTGAGAACCAGTCTTATCCCTCTCTCTGCGATTAACATAGAAATTTACATTGTTTCACATGGAGGAGGAAAAAAAATTAAAAGATTTTGAAACGGAAACCGAGAAAAAAGAGCGCGCGAAGGAGAAACACCGTCCAGAAAGAGAGGCGGGGTTGTCCGTTCTATACAGGTGCTCGCTTTAAAAAGAGTTAAACGAGATCAAAATCGATTTCTATTCACTTTCTCTTTAGGAATGCAGCAGCGGAAGTAGGGTTAGGGCAGCAGAGGGAGGGAGGGGGTGGGGGGTGGAAAGGGCCTTTGGGCAGATTTAATTGCTTCCAATCGCAGCTTCCTTAATTACGTTTATGGCTGTGGGCGTATTTGGTTCGTGTGGGTGGTGACGTCACTCGGAAGTGGGTTTGAATGGCGCTGGTGACCTCTGCGACCTTTCGTTTTTCATTTCTTTATTCAAATGATAGGAAAGCTATACTTCCACCCTATGACGTCTTGTTACGGAGTGTAAATATTGCGCAATCTAATTGTTACGAGGTTAGCTAACGCTTTTGATCCGATCGTAATGACGTCACTCGGATGCAAACGCATCGATCGCTAACTCTCTTTTGTTCCTTCTTAACCGCTGCCTATTGTTTGTTCGCGATCACTTTCGTCGCTATTTTGCGTCTCTCGATACTCGTTTATTATACAAATTTTAAGCGATATTTATCAAATTTCGTTTAGCAAAATTTAACAAAGGCAAGTCGATTTAATATTCAAATTTATTAAGGAGAAATTTACGTTAAAATCTATGGGAGAAATTTACATTAAAATCTATGGGGGAAATTAGCATTAAAATCTATGGGGGAAATTAGCATTATGAAGTATTTTGCACATTTGTTTCAAAGGAAAATGTGCGCAAGTCCGGAAATGCTATTTTTTTTCCACTAAAAATCGATTTTTACAATGTAGTAATCTATTTTAGTGATTGTTAAATTAGAGAAAAGCTTCTTCGTCTCTGTCTATCTCTCTCTCTGCGAGTCTCCCGCCATCTTTTAATCTTCCATTCTTCCTTTTCATTTTCTCTTCCGAATCAAAAAGTAATATTAGATTTTTGATTGGAAAACCTAAAATTATAAGAAAATAGAAATTATTTCCGGTATAGAAAAAAAAATAGTCCAACTTTTAGAACTAAATTGTAATGGATTTTCAACCCTCCCCACCCTTTTTCTCTCCCTCCTCCCCCATCCACCCCAAAAGAAAATCAATTAAATACTGTATTAATTTTTCTCACATACATCGAAATGGTAAAAAAGTTTCAATTAAAACGCATCTGATATATATTTTTACTTAAAAAAGGTTATACATTTCCTCCCATACAATTCAATATTAAATTAATTTCCTTAATCGCGCTTCATGCACCATCTATACACGTTTAATATTTGAGTGGAATATTTGAGCTAAAAAAAAATTTTCAAAAAAAAAAATTTCAAAAAACATTTTTAAAAAAAAAAATTTCAAAAAAAATTTTTCAAAAAAAATTTTCAAAAAAAATTTTTCAAAAAAAATTTTTCAAAAAAAAATTTTCAAAAAAAAAAAAAATTGTAAAAAAAAGTTTTCAAAAAAATTTTTGAACACTTTATCCAAAAAAAAAAAATCCGCTTTGCAAGCTCGACGCTTCTCCGAGGCTTCCACTCAGGATGTGGGAGCTATGATTTTTGTGCACTTAGGATATTAGGATTGCACGAATGGAAAGCGCATGAAACAGAATGTAATAGCAAAAAAAAGTGCACGAAACCAGCTTTTTAATGCACTTGTTGACGCGTGTTTTGAGAGCGTCTGGTCTGCTTCCGCCGCGTGTAGAGGGCGCTGCACTCGTGCGTTCCGCTCTAATGAACCAATAATTTTTCTCTTCTAATCGATCAAATATACTTTTATTTTTATTAATAAACTTGAATATTAAAAAAAAGTGGAATCAATTCCTTTTCACTACGGTATTTAAATAAATACATAATATAATTTAATTGATTGAAATGAATTTCCTCGAAGCAAAAATAGCGTCACTCCCTCTCTCTGAGAGTGATGAGGGAGGGAGTGGTTGTGGTGGGGCGGAAGTGGGTGAAATGAGATGGAATTTATTCGCTTTTTATTTACACAAAAATATTAAATAAAAAAATAATTTCATGTATTTTATTTTTTTTTTATAAAGGTTTTCTTAAGAGAGAGAGAGGAGAGTGTTTGGGAGCGACCGGAAATGCTTCTTCGTCCGTTCATCTGTCCAATGGTAAGTGCATTTAACTCTTCACACTTTACCTTAAGCCGCATTGGGGAATTTTGATTTATGGGTATAATATGGGTTTAAAAGTGGATTAGTAAAGCACACTTCCGGTTGGAGGGGAAACATGTTTTTAAGTGGAATTTTTTTTTTTTTTTTTTTTGGTTTAAGTTAAGAGGAACTTAAGTAGAACTTGTTATTTTAAGTAGAACTTTATGTTGATACTTGTCTTCAGTTGACTTTTCGTTTGATATTTTGAGCGCAACTTTAGCTCGTAATTTAACTCGAAACTTAGTTGCGGTGGCTTAAGACGCGTGGTCGAGGTGGACTTCCGCTTTTTAATTGCTTTTGCGTTAATTAGACCGGTGGATGGCTCAATCCCCCTGAGACTCCTCCTCCTTCACTTTTTACATCTAAATGCAAATTCACCTTTCACTTCTCCCTTTTTACGGCTGTTGGCCACCAGAGGGCTGCGATGACCGGAAATGTTTAATTGCGTTTTGCCTTTAAGCCGTTTCAATTTTTCGACTTAAAAAAAGTGTTTTTTTCTTTCTTTCTTTCTTTCTCTGGCGGCGTATTTTCCGTTGTTAATTGAGTAGAAATGCTTCCTCCGTGTGTGTCTTCTCCCTGGAGGCTGACAGTGTTGTCGCACTCGGCGAACAGTGCTGCCGCCACCGCGTAAATTCGGGGCTTTCTCTCCGGGGGGAACATCATCAACGCTCTCGATCGCAACGCCACCTAGCACACGCTTCCTTCTACCGCCGCTGGCGCCACCTACCAAACCGGAACAACGGAATGGAAAATCGATTTCAAGCGCTGTACTACTGCTCTATTGCTGCTACTGCTGTTGCTCGACTGCTGCGACGAGACAATCAGCGATAAAGTCATATTAAAATTTGAAACAAATACGAAAATATAAAGATCACTCCACCCACTTCACCTTAAAAGAGTGGGATAGAGTGATGTAGAGTGAGAAAGAGAGGCTTAGTGAGATAGAGCTACAGGGAGAGTGAAAGAGAGAATCAATGGAATAATAATTTATTTGAATGTTTTTCGAGGCCCTCGGTTAACGACGCTCGTGTCAATAGCAACGCTTACCACCCTTCCACCCGCAGGTGAAGTCGAGAGAGAGCGAGGGAGTGGTAGGGAGTGATAGGGAGTGGGTGGGGGAAGATAATGAGGCTTTTAAAAAGGTACTCGCTTTAAATGAAGACACTCTATTTTCATTTAAAACCATCTCAAAAGTCGCTTTGCTTTTTATTTGTAGCGCGCACCCCACACACTCCCCTCCCTTATCAAACTTTATAGCTCCGCCTACCACTCACCGAAGCTCCACCCACCCTACCTCTGACTACTTCGTTCTACCTTTTGATCGTTTGGATAATAACAACAATGGAAATGAATGGGAGTGGAATTACATTTCGAAAGAAAAAAATCGATTACGTATCGATATTAATCGGTTTTGAAAATCGATTGTTTTTTATTTTTAATTGAAGTTTTGAAGGAATTATTATTATTATTGTTAAAAAGAAGTAGTGCGCGCGTGAGAGTGTGGTTATTGTGCGAAGCGAATGAACCGGAAGTTGAAGCTGCGAGTAATAACGATTGAATCGCCATTTTTTCATTTTTAATAATAATGTCACGTGATGTGTTGGTGGTGGTGGGGGTCAGTGCTATTTACAATTCCCCGCGCACACCAACACGCGCATTCCATCTCGAATGACGTCATAATTCACGCCTGCCTGCTCTTCTCCATCTCTCTTTCCATCTCTCTCTTTCTCTGTGAGTGTTGTTGTTGATCTACTTTTTTTTATCTACGTTTTTCGATGAACTGGACTTCTTTTTTTTTTTATTTTTATTTATTTGATTTTATGGAGAATTTGTAATGGCGCTATTACGAAATTCCGTCCGCCTGGAATTCCAATTCGACCGCCGCATCTTTTTTTTTTTTTTTTAAAGCCGCAGAATGACACTTTTTTTTTTTATTTATTACATTATTAAAATTTACTTTCTTCGCATTTTTACGCGTTGAAAGCGCACGAATTAAATGGTTATTAATGACTCGTTAGCTTGAACGGCTTAATGTTAAGTACAGGCGAGTAATGCATTTTAAGTAGGCGCGTATTTAATTTTTTTTTTGATTCGCGCCTAGCTACATGTTCACCTCGTACGACGAAGAGCGGGCTGCGTTGCGGAGAGAAGTCCGTCTAAGTTGGCGCGGGATTAAATTCCAGACGCACGTGCGATTATCATTATTTCGTGCTATGAGGGAAAGCTCACGTGCGATATAATATATATTTTTTTTATTTTTGTGCTATGAGGGAAAGCTCGCTTATTGTTTACGTGTGGCTTAACTGAATGAGAGGGTGAAGGGGCAGCAGCAGCAGCAACGGCGGCGGTGATGAATTCAATTTGACGGTGAAGTATGCGATTAAAGGGTTTCACTCTCCTTGACACCTACGCTTTAACTCAATGGCGGTTGATAAGGGGCGGGACTCGGGGAACGTCGTTTTCTTTCTTTTTGGCGCGGGAATTAGCATATGAAAGTCGTTTGCAAATTCGATTTTTCTTTTCGTTCTTTTTCCTGTCGCGGCTTTTTCTCGAGGTGAAAATGCCGCTCTGACGTCACGCGTCCTTGGCCAAATCCAATTCTCCCTCTCTCCCAGCCGCAAATTAAGTTTACCGAAATAGAAAATCTCATTTTCGGCCTTTGCATTTTTCTCTGACTTCCGGCGGAACTGGGGGGGAAGGGGGGCTTTGATAACGTCGGCGGCACTTTACGACGCGCGCATTTATTTATGGCGCCGACCGGAAGCACGCGAGGCCTTGGTTTTGCAGAAATTTAAATGAAAAGACAAAATATTATTATGCATTTTAAGCATTATAATATAATATAAAAAGCTTTATTACACTAGCCAACTTAACCTCTCTTGCCACGGGGAAATCGTGGAAAAGATAGTATAAGGTGGCTTAGCGTGGATTCGCCTCGTTGCACTAATTACAAAGCCTAATGCTGGGTGCACGAAAATCATAACTCCCACATTTTGAGTTGGGGGCCTTGGAGATACGCCAAGCTTGCGAGGCGCGGAAATTTTTTTTCTAAAGTTAATTTTTTTTATTTTACATTTTTTTAAAATTTTTTTTAAACTTTTTTTAAAATTTTTTTTTGAAATTTTTTAAAATTTTTTTTTTGAAATTTTTGAAAATTTTTGAAAATTTTTTTTTGAATTTTTGAAAATTTTTTTTTGAAAATTTTGAAAATTTTTTTTTGAAATTTTTGAAAATTTTTTTTTTGAAATTTTTGAAAATATTTTTTTGAATTTTTGAAAATATTTTTTTTACAATTTTTGAAAATTTTTTTTTGAAATTTTTGAAAATTTTTTTTTTGAAATTTTTGAAAATTTTTTTTTGAATTTTTAAAAATTTTTTTTTTACAATTTTTAAAAATTTTTTTTTACAATTTTTGAAAATTTTTTTTTGAATTTTTGAAAATTTTTTTTTTACAATTTTTTAAAATTTTTTTTTTACAATTTTTAAAAATTTTTTTTTACAATTTTTTAAAATTTTTTTTTTAATTTTTTAAAATTTTTTTTTTAATTTTTTAAAATTTTTTTTTTAATTTTTTGAAAATTTTTTTTGAAAATGACAGGCTTCCACCTAGTGATGGTAATACAGTACAGTACATTGTACTGTAATGAAATTCGGTACAACGAAGTTTGATAGAACGAAATTGTTTTTTTTTTATAACGAGTATATATATTTTTTAATTGTACATGTACATGTATTACGAAATTGTGTAGATGCAACACCGGCAAAACGAGAATGGAAAGCGTTGTATTAAGATGCAAAGCGAGTAGTTCTTCCGAGCGCACCCTGTACATTTGATTTCGAATTGCACTTAGAATTATAATTTTTTTCCTCTCTTATTTTTTTAAAGAAAAAAAAATATATATTTTTATCGCTTTTTCTTCAACGTTTAAAATGCGATTCAACTGTTCCCCCCCCCCCCTCTCTTAAATCAGTCTCCATATTACTAGAATGTCGTGTCGTAGTAGTAGGAGCCACAACAATGCTTTTAAGGATGATTTCCACTTTTCTCTTTCTTTTTTCTTGTTACCTCTTTATCGTTTTTTATGTTTTTAAAGTGGAAGTTATTGCGCGAGTGCTAATCGATGGTGGAGAGTGTGTGTGTAGGGGGGGGGTAGAAAGGGGGAGAGTGGTTGAGAGATAAGACAAAGTGAGTGTGGGTGGGGGGTGGGGGAGTGGTGGTGGGCGGGGCAATCGAATTTCAATCTCTCTTTTATTTTTTACGCACTCAATTAACAGTTGTAATTTTTTTACGAGCTCAAATGCAACTTTTTTCTTTATGAGGTGATTTAGTTAATACGCGGAGAGTGATCATTCTCTCTTATCACTCCCTCTCTCTCTCCCTCCCTCTCTTTCTCTCTCTCTCTCCCTCTCTCTCTCCATTACGCTGGTTCATGGTTTAAGGTTGAAATGAGTTTAATGGGTGAAAGCACTTTTAGTGAGAAATTGATTTGGATATTTTATTATAAGTACTTTTTTTTTTACTTTTGGGGGGTTGAGTGGAAGTAGAGGCGGGGGGGGGGGGAGGTGAATAATATATTAATAAATTTTATTAAGATGTAATTAGTTTGTTTTTCTCAAAAATATTGCATTTGCAAATGAGCAAATACGTTTTGCGGTTTTTTTTTTGTTTTTGTTGATTTTTGAGAATTTGCTCTTTATGCGAATTTTTTTTTTTTTTAATTTGTTTTTGTTTTTTTTTTTTTTTGCAAATTTGCTTTAATTAATTTATTTTTATTTTCTAATCTCATTTAATTTTGAAGATTGGTAAATTTTTTTGCGTTTCACTTTTCTAATTTGCGT
>JAQGAZ010003245.1:0-12587 GCA_034692225.1 Polydesmus complanatus
TAATGGAAATTAATTATTAATTAATTAATAATTTTTATTTAAATATTAGGATAAGTTTTGCAAAGAAAAGTTTTATTTATAGATAAGAAACTGAAAGTGGGAAAGGGGTGAAAATAGTACATAGCCTCGACTGCAACACATTGTTTGATTGAACAGACATTACAGGTGATTGCGGCAAAGTTAGATAACTCGGAGCAGGGGAAAGTCTACAACCAGATACGTCCACCTTTGGAAGGGGCGGGATATCTACGGGAGGGGGGGAATTGGAGCTGTGTCCAAATGTATGCACAATTGCGTTGTGGTTCGTTGTTGCCGAGATGGGGAGGTTTAGACAAGGTGAAGTGTCTATGTGGCGCGGTGCACGTTACTTTACAACATTTGTTTGCAGACTGTGAAGCAATGTCGGCATATAGAGATAGGATTTGGCCGATATTGACTCCGGATTGGAGGCTTTTGCTTTCGGATGATCAGTATGTTCTGACATCGTGTCAGATTGGGTGGGAATTTAGACGTCAACAGAAGTCTGTTCTTCGGGAGGTTGCTCCTTTGGAGGGGGGGAGTGGCTAATTATCTACTTCACTTTGTGTTCAGTTTTTAACATGTTTTTTATGTCTATTTATTGGTGGCAGGCTACTGTGTTTGGCTGATGCTATTATTTCTGTTGTGGGCCGATTGTTGTTGTTTTCCTTTCTTGCGATGTATGTTTGAGTGCGTTAAATACTAGTATTTACCAATGGAGAGAGGCGAATAATGGGTACTTGTGTGTAGATATTGTACTATTTTCTATTACTTTATTGAATAAAACAACCATATAATTTAAAAAAAAAAAAAATAAGGTTTGTAACAAATTTAAACGAATTTCGAAAATAAAATTTTGCCTCGGAAAAAAAATTTTGAAAATTAAAAAATTCGAAAATTCGCAAAAATAGTAAAAATCAGCGAACTTGTGCGCGATTTGTTCAGAAATGCTCTTAACAACCTTATTGAAACGAAAATTGAACATTCAAAACGATTATTCAAAAATAAAATTTCGAAAAAAACTCTCAAAATTTAAAAAATTCAAAAAACCGAAAATTCGGAATAAATAAACCAGAAACGTTTATAATTGTTCGGAATAAAACATTAAATCCGAAAAAGTAGCTTTCAAAGAAGTAAAAAAAACTTTAGAATTAATCAAAAGTTAAGAAAAATCAAAAATGGGGACTTAGAAAAAATTCGACTCAGGCGGAAATAGGGACTTAGAAAAATTCGAAGAAAATCGAAAACGTCAAAAAAATCGTAGAAAATGTCCAAAAATCGTAGAAACGTTCAAAAATTATATATTCATCTTCAAAAGTTTATTATTATTAAAAATAATGAAAGTAAACATTTCTTACCTAGATTTAGACTCAGGTTGTTTATTGATCGGCTTTTGACCAATCCTGGTCGCTGGCACCAAAAAGATGTCGTACCAATAAGAATAATTGGTAGATGCAACGATTAAAGGTAAATAAAAAGGCTGCGTTTACTTATTATTACTTTTATTACATTAGGTAGTACAAATCAGGGTGATCTAAAAAGTAGGCAGGAAGAATGCCTGGCGGATTAACCAGTCGGTGTATCTTCGAGCAGACCCCTGTGAGCGCCTCGGACTGCTACTTATATAGGTGTTGTTTGGGGGTGGCACCAGTGATAACGCCTTGGGAAGGTGGTAAGATGCCAGTCGCCATTGTGGGTTGACGTCACAGTAGCCATTTTGGGTCCGACAATACTATAACAGTAACAAATAAAGTACAATGTATAATATAACCATTTTCTATATAAATAATTGTAAGCAGTAGGCAAAACTGCTAGGTAATATAATTATATCAAACCATTAACCTCATTATTTTTGCATTTTAGGTAATAACATATGAGAGAAAAAAATACGTAAGATATTGGGCCATTGGTGGATCAATTGAAGTAGCATTCTGACGGTAAATGGAAAAGAAAATCAAACAGGTTGGGATTGTTAGTTGATTGTTCGGCAAATTTGTGAGTGAATTTTGACGAAATTCACGTACAAATTCGCCGTGAGTTTTGATGAAATATACAGCGAATTTGTGCGTGAATTTTCAAGAAATATAAGGCGAATTTCTACCTGAATTAACACATTTTTTATTGTAGGTGTGCATAAATACTACTGTTTTCTATTAAATTTGGCACATAGCAACAAATATAAACAAAAGAAAATACTTGAGGCATTTAGAAACATCACAAAGTCATTTGTATTCTGCTGTATTACCTAAACGGAGCCGCACAAGGCATAGTGCAAATTTACCATCTACTTCAACTGTGCCAAGCCAACATTTTATTAACATTAATAAATTTGCAGACTCATCCAGCGAAAAAGAAATATTGGACAACTTGCATAACATTATGCTGTAAGTGATTCTGATAGTGATGCTTTAGAAAATGATGTGGAGACTGTGTTGAATAATTATGAAAACAGTCCAAGTGCCAGCAGCACTAGTGATGATAACAGTGTAATTGATGTTAATGATATAACAGAAGAGGAAATTATTAATGGAAATTTCAATGATAGGAATAATGAAGATTCATGAAATTTGAAATTTAAATAGATTAAGCTAAAGAAAGAAGGCCAGTTATTAAATTTAGGAGAATTAATTATTCTTATTACAGCTGAATTGATAATATTATGCTTTAAAGTAAAAGCTATAAGTGATTTAACAAATATGATAAACCAAATCATAGGTGAAAATGTTTTGCCACTTTCAGTTTATAAAATTTTAAAATTAATTACTAGCTTAAGTAATATTCAGCATCATTTTTATTGCCAATTTTGTTCCCATTATATGGGAAGAAGTGAAATGCAAAACATAACTTTTAAACTGTGTGATATTTGCAATAATAATAGAGAGGTTGAGAAAAATATATCGTCGGACAATAACACTAATAGTGCCACGATAGCGTCGTGCCATGCCCCATGTGTCAAAATCACGACGATAGAAGGATCGCATAGCATTCAGCTATCGTTTTGACGCGACGCTATTTTCACGCATGCGCAGTACAATTTTAAGAGTGTTCTCGTTGCATAAAGACGCCAATAGATGGCGCTATAGCTAGTGGGTAAACTTTTTAATTCGAAATTCTGTTGCTAACCAATTAAATTTTATTTAGTTATTTTTAATTACTCAAATCTTTAAAGATAAGTCTACATTTAATCTGTGAAATGTGCCATTTTCTTTTAATTTGTGTTTTTTAAGTTAATTTCTGTAAATAATCACTAGATGGCGCTAATATTACAGTGTAGGGGGCGTTGGTGTTGCGGCATTTAACGTCTTACATTAAAAATTTTTTTAACAAGCTCAGTGTACGATAACAATAACGTTCGAATTTAGCATCTTTGTTATCGTTCATCATCGTTATCGTTTTTTTTGTCAATTAAGAATAATAATAATAATAATTAATAATAAAATGTTAATATTTCAAAATTAAGTCAACAAAATTATTTCATTTACATACCAATAGAAAAACAAACTAAAATGCATTTAAAAAATGGAACAATTACATTAGTAAACCATTTAAATAATAACTTTGAGTCTGTGTGTAATATTTCTGAAGGTAAAATTTATAGAGAAATATTTAGCAGTTTAAATATTAGTGAGAATCAATTTTTTGGAAGTTATGGTTTTAATACTGATGGTGTACCCATGTATAATTCAAACTCATATTTTATTTGGCCTATCCACATATCAATAAATGAAATAAATAAAAGTGAAAGAAAAAATAATTTAATTTTAGTTGGTTTGTGGTTTGGTAAAACACATCCAGTAATGGAAGTTTTTTTACAACCTTTCATTGTTGAGGCTAATAAACTAGAAAAAGGAATTTTATTTAAAACAAATGATAATAAATCTGAAACTTTTATTGCTAAATTATTTGGTATTTACTGTTGTGTAGATGCTGTGGCTAGACCATTAATCCAAAACACTAAGCAGTTTAATGGATATTTTGGACACTTATGTTTACACCCTGGAGAAAATGTAGATAATACAATAAAATACACAGTTGATGAAAATGCTTACCCAGATAGATTAAATGAAGAAAATTATGGTTAATCAAATGCTAGAATATGATGGAACAGTTAATAGAGGCATTAAAGGAAAATCACCATTTCTACAGATATCAAAATTTAAGATTGTAGATGGCCAGATTATCAACACAACTGCTTATTAGGAGTTTGTAGGCAAATTGTGAGTGACATTATTAATGGGAATAAAACTTTAGAATATACTTTAAGTGCTAAACAAATTAAAGCTAATGATAAACGCTTGTTACAGATTACTCCACCAAATGCATTATCTAGAGCACCAAGAGCAATAAGTGAATGGAAATACTGGAAGGCTAGTGAGTGGCATTCATGGCTACTATTTTACAGTATACCTTGTTTAATAGGAATTTGGCCAAGTAAATATGTATGGTGTTTTAGTTTGCTTTGTAAAGCATTGTATTTGTTATTAAAAGAAAAGATTTTAATTGATGAATTAAATGTATCTGATTTGCTCATTAATGATTTTGTATCATATTTTTAAATATTATATGGCAAATCAAGAATGACATATAATGTGCGTACTTTACTTCATTTACCAAAGAGTGTTTATAGTTTTGGTCCTTTATGGTGCCATTCTGGTTTTATTTTTGAAAATGCAAATGGAAAATTGAAAGCAGTAGCAAATAATACAACAGATGCACCTCAACAAATAGCTCGCTAATTCATTTCTAAACAACTATTATCATTATTAATGAACAGAATGCAACCAAATGGAAGTGCTAAAAATTATGTCAATACGATTTTAAATACTAAAAAAAAAAGTTTTAAATGTTGTCAACATTGGAAACATTCTTTTTCTTGGTAAAACTGTTACTGATACTGTTACTGGAGGAGTCAGCTGCTCTACACAAAATTGTGTCCACTAATGATAATATAAAATATTACAACCGTTTAATTTTGCAAAGCATTGTTTTTACTACTAAAAGTTATAGTCATAATAAAAAAAGAAATAACAGTGTAATTGCATTTAAATCAAACTATTATGAGATATTAAAAATTGTTGTGCTTTTAAATCAATGTTTTTTTTATTTTAAATAAAATTGAAGTTGTTGATTGTATGGAACTATCAAATGAACAAAAAAGTATTATACTCAAAAATGTTTACGCAACTTTTAATTTTCGAGTTTTGGGCTGTTTGACAAAACTATACTTTGCGTTGTGTATTTTTTCTAATTATATCTAACTTAAAATTTTGTGCAAAACAAATTTCAAAATGATTTTAATTTACAATTCTTTTCTTTATTGAATGTACCCAAATATTAATTAATTGGTCAATACAATCGATTTCCATATTATTTTTCCAATTATTGTTGGAAATCAGTATCATTAATGACCTTTTAGCGCCATTTGTATTCGCGCAAAATTCCGTTAATTATTGCAGTGCATGCATTCTAATTTAAATCACTTCTCGGTAAAAATTTGCTTCGTTCGGTTTGGTTAAATTTTAACTCTATATTCTAAGTGTAAATTCTAATATTGTTCACTAATTAAAAATGGAATTATTAAATAATGATTTCAACTGGGTTGTAGTGTGATCCAGTGTGAAATATATTTAATCGACATTTCCAACAGGTTATGGGCCCAGCACGCTTCCGCTGCGCAAAACCAAATTAATTGAGTAAAAGTTAGAATTTTTTTTTTGAAGAATAGTTGGGAGTATTTTTTAGCTAAAACAAATTGTGTTTTCTACTTGAAGAAATAAAAACGTTTTCAACGAAAATAAAGGAAATTTTTCAAACGAAAATTAAGAGTTTTTTCAACTGAAAAATTTGGAACATTTTTAACTGAAGAGTTTTTTGGATTTCTCCAACGAAAATTTTTGGAACATTTTTTTTTCGAGTGAGTCCAAGTTGTGGAAACGATTTTATTTGAAATTTAACAATGTCATCTTTGGGACATTTATTTAAAATTGAGCCTTTGTCAAAGGATAATTTTGATTCGTGGAAACTTCAGATGCGCGCATTGTTAGTGAAGAGTGACTTATGGGAATTTGTAGATGGAACAAAAGTGTGTCCTGCCGTCAATGCTGCTGACTGGATAAGATCAGATGCCAAAGCTCAAGCTGATTTAATTTTATCAATTTCACCAACAGAGCTTCGACAGATTAAAGATTGTAAAACTGCAAATGCAATTTGGGTGAAATTGCAATCTATTTTTCAATCAACTGGTCCAGCGAAGAAGGCAAATCTACTAAAATCATTACTTCTGACTAAAATGCACAATGATGATTCAATGAGATATCTTGAGAAAATTTGGGAATTAGTGGACAAATTAAATGAGATGGATTTAGAAATAAATGACGATCTCCTTGCTATACTAATTTTGTATAGCATTCCAGATTCATATGATAATTTTCGGATTGCAATTGAATCAAGAGATGATCTTCCAAAACCTGAAATTTTGCGTATTAAATTATTGGAAGAAGCTGAAGCAAGGAAGTCACGTGAGGGGCCTGTTCAAGGTGCAATGTTTGCCAGGAATAGCCAAAATGTGTCATCAGATAAAGTGAAACCAAAAATGGAGAAGCAGAAAATAAGTGAAATAATTTGTTTCTGGTGCCAAGAAAAACGTCATCTTGCATCAAAGTGTCAAGCACTAGCACCAGTGTTACCAGCTAAGATGACCAGTGATGATGATAACAACAATGATGAAGAGTCCCAATTGTGTGAAACATGGGAAAGCTTTGAAATGTGATAAAAAGAAAAAAA
The DNA here is from genome assembly GCA_034692225.1 of Polydesmus complanatus. Classification (NCBI taxonomy): domain Eukaryota; kingdom Metazoa; phylum Arthropoda; class Diplopoda; order Polydesmida; family Polydesmidae; genus Polydesmus; species Polydesmus complanatus. The sequence continues at coordinate 6,802 of JAQGAZ010003245.1, forward strand.
AATTTTTTTTTAATTTTAAGTAATATTTATTGTTTAAAAAGTGTCATAATGTACTGAGGGAAAGTGTTGGAAATCAGTATCAATAATGACCTTTTAGCGCCATTTGTATTCGCGCAAAATTCCGTTAATTATTGCAGTGCATGCATTCTAATTTAAATCACTTCTCAGTAAAAATTTTAACTGTATATTCTAAGTGTAAATTCTAATATTGTTCACTAATTAAAAATGGAAATATTAAATAATGATTTAAACTGGATTGTAGTGTGATCCAGTGTGAAATATATTTAATCGACATTTCCAACAATTATATAATTCTATTATAAATTTTTATTTGTCAAACAAGCATTATGATCTGAAAAAGTGTTAATTTATTCGAAAAAAACTGATGAGCTATAAATTAATTATACTAGATCATATGGCACTTTTAAATTGACTCAAGAAGTGTTTAATTTTCTTTTATAATTTAATCATTAAGCTATACTAAAACAATTCCAATATAAATCATAAAGAGATTTTCTTACTGAAAAGATGTTTCATTTTTGAAATAAAAATATTTTTAGCGCACAAACACTGCTGAATTAACTTGTAGAATGAATTTAAAAATATTTTGAATGCTCAAAAATGTTCACGGAATGATGATTTATTCATTTAAAGTCGGAAAATGAAGAAAAACTGTCAAAAAAATGTTTATAACAGTTTTAGAAAATATTTTCAAGAAAACGAGTCCAAAGCACTGTTCTTTCACAAACTTCACTCACTTAATCCCATGTTTGTCTAAATGTGGCTTCAAAAGAAGGTTGGAATAAATTCCCTTTAAATTAATGCTACATTTGTGAAATTAATAATTTATTCTTAAAAATGAAGAATTTATACTTAAAAAGTTTTTAGAAATTTAAACTGAATTAAATTAAGAAAGGAAATTTTCTCATAAGGAGAAAATTTACTAAGGTAAAAATAAAAATAAGAGGAGAGATGTTTACTCTTCCAGAATTGAAAACAAACTGTTCTTATTTTTCTCATCTTTCCTAAATCTATCTACGCGGTGCTCTTGGGTCATTACGCAGTGCTCTTTGGTCATCACGCCATCGCATGTTGAAGTTAATTGCGGGTCCACTCGCTGGTCCAACTTTTTATTGCTCTGTTTTTCTCGATATTTAATGTTTTTTTATGTTATTGAGAGCACATTTGGTGGGAACGTGATTTTTCTATCTAACAGGATTGGTCAAGCGCCGTCCACGTGTAGATTTTAATTACTTTGTTGATTTGAACTTTGAAAAATCTTTATCGAAAATAGATTTTATTGCTTTAAACTATATTTTAATTGTTTTTTAATTATCTTAAAAAGTTTCAAATTTTGGTAGGGAAAATTGGTGTGTGGGGTCATCCAATAAGTTTGGAATGTTTATTTTTCATTGAATTTGTTTTTTGCTGGCCACAACAAAAGCAATCGTGTAACACATTTAAAATTAATTGATTCAAAATAAAATAAATCAGATATTATGGATTTAATATATATGTTACAGGCAATTTTTCACGTCAGGCAATTTTTCATTTCGTCTGCTTTTCATGCACAGAGCGCCGTAAGAAAATGGCAAGGTAGATTGAAGCGTAGCACTTTGCCACTGTGGGCGTCGCAATTTTACTTAGCCAAATTTACTAAGCAAAATATTTGTTATCAAGTAGTGCCTGTCGACAATATTATCAAGGTCTTTAATAAATTATTAGAAAAGGTAACTAAAGTTCAATAGTGGTACAATATTTAAATAATTATAAAATATTTAAAGTTTTTTAAGCAAAAGAGTTTTCTTAAGTGGAGTCATTTATCTTTTGTTTAAATACTCATCTTACATGCACATTAAAGTTTTTTAGTCAACTTTTATTTCGACATTCATCACATCGAAATTTTGTTTTCTTGCTATTAAAAAATTTGTGCTTTAGAAAAAAATATTTGTATATTTATGTTGGATTTTCGTGCAAAAGATATTGTCGAGTCCGGATTCTGGATGCTTAATTATATCGAATAAGGTTACACAAGTATATTGACTTAGACATCTTTATTGTTGCAATTCCGTGGCCAACTATTCCGAGTTACAATTAGAGCACTATGCTCTTCGCTGTCAGATCCGAACTGACTAACAAGCTGTTCCGTAATTAGTCGTTATGTAAAGGTACCGAAGCCCAGAGCTCCCAGCATGCAACGCTTCTACGGAAGCCCAGCCCGACACTTCCTCCACTTTTTGTGCGGATGCCCCCATTCGCTCACTTCGAAAAAATAAACAAAATCCCCCAAAATAATCCTTAAATTATTTCTTAATTAATTAGTCCAGCCACGGAACTTCTTAAAATTAATCACAAAATTTACTTAGCATCTTAACACCGCATTGCTATTCCTTAAGTGTTACAAAAAAATATCAAAATTTTCAAATATACAAAGTTTACATATTTTACAAAAAAAATCCGTGCGAGACAACATTTACAACTCAGTCTCATCCATCCGTATTTTAATTTTATGGTGACTTTTCTATACTAGTAGTCTACCATTATTGCGCTCTACTCGTCCAACTCAAGCAACCGCATCCATCGTTTCAGCCATTCAATTTAACCAAAAAAATTTACTCGAGACAACATTTCCAGACCGGCACCCTTAATATTCTTTTAAAAAAAATTTTAAACTAATCCTGATCTACCCATAGTAGGAATGGCCCCCAATTGGGTCTTACATATTCTTCACCAAATAAAAATTTAAATTTCAAAATGACAGTTTCCTTCCCTAATTACCAATCCTATGTTGGCGGTACTACTGTTTCTTTTAATTACTTATTTACAGGATTCGAACATTCCCGGGCTTCGATCAATTTGGAAAACATTCATTTCTCTTTTTATTTAAATTCCAGGTCGCCGTCCCAAACGAAATCTCTCGTGTTCAAGGAAAACAACTAATCCTACGGCTGCAATTGAACAACTCGATGCGTGTGCTCTCGTTATTCTCATTTTTTTCTTTTACTCCGCGCTAAAATTACTCCAATAAAAAATATTTCAATTTTAATTATCACGGTGTTTTTCGTTTTCTAATTTTAAGTTTTAATTCGATGCGCCAAACTTTAAACTAATCCAAAAGAGTACCTTACTCATTAAAAAAATAAATTCTTCGAGTACTCTGCGCCAATTTAATTTTAATGCTAACTTTCAACCATCGCAGTCAAAAAAAATCAAATTTATCTAGCTTACTTTATTTAACTTAGCCTATTTTAACTCAAACCATGAATAAAATAGTTTCCCAAATCTTTGAATCATGTCCATAATCGGTCTTTCGGTCATCGTTCGGGTTTCCAACATCATCTTCTCCCTCAATGTTTTACAAAAACGATCCCCAGCTCTCTTCTCCATCTACTACTATTGGCTTGACTTTTTCTTCGGCTCCCTCAGCCGCACGAATCGTCTCGGTATCGCTGGCATCCTCGGCATCGACGAACACCGCGTTCTCCGGTTCCTCCGGCGCTTGCTCCATCACCGCCGCTGGTCGATATTCGCGATTGATCGGTGGCATCACCACGCCGCCTCTCCATGGGCAAATATCGATCGTGTGCCCAATCGCCTCGCAAAATTCACATTGTAAATTACCTGCCAAAATCTTGAATCGTTGAAGAAAAAGTCCGATTAGCACATCCTCGCGTGCTTGGTCCGCTTCCCAAATGAACGGTAACTGTTCCAGAAGTTTTATCAGCTTTTCGCACTCGATCTTTTTAACTCGCACATCGTTCATTTTGATGATCATCTCGCTACGCTCGCTCATCGCGTTATTTCTTTCTCGCTGGGCTTTTAACAAGCTACAAAAATGCTTATCGGCCTCCCTTCAGAGTACCGGCACCTCGCCCGCAACCTTCCGCGCTCGTTCGCACTTACCGTGCAGCTTGCGGTTTAACTGTTCCAAACGCGCAGCTTTTTTTTCCAACGCTTGTTCTTTTTCTCATCGCGCAATATCTCTCGCGATCGCGTCCTGACTCGCCAATGGTGGCAGTTCATATTTTACCGGCTTACCCGTCTTCTCCGCCAACTGAACCGCCGCCTGAAGTCAAGTGTAACACACCCGAGCGTAGTCGCGTTCGTGTTCCGCCTTTTCTTTTGCTGCCGTCTCGTCCCTCAACGCTTTCGCATCGCCGCTGCCAATCTCCTTGCTTAGGCGATCGCGATCCACTTTGATAAAAATCGCGATTTGGCGAAACTCTTTTAAATTGGATAGCGATTCCCTTCGCTGATCCTACAAATAACCTATTAAATTGTCATTTATTACCTTCGCGACTGCTTCCTCACGTCCCAACGCGTGATTCGCCTGTCGAAGTCGCGACTCCAGCCGCTTTCCACATTGCCGCGCTTTGTGTCCTCGTTCTTCGCAACCAATTTCGTTGCATTTGACATTTTCAGGAACCATTCCCTGAAATTCTTCGGTATAAATCGAAGTCGGCACATAATAGTGCGATCCCGCTGCACTCAATCGTTGAGTCCAGCCTATGTCGACGACTCGTTTATTCGGCGTCCACATTGCTGTTCGTGGGATGTTAATTTGCGACATCCTTAATCGAGCTATCGAAATTGAGCGAAAAAAAGTTAATAAAATATAAAATCAAAATCAATCAATCGCCAGACGTGCACATCCGATCGAATGAAGGCTTCCTTTATTGATGACAAATGAAAAATCGCTTACCAGAGTTCGAAGAAAATCATGGCCGAATTCGAAATTCAAAACTTTACCAAAATGGCGAACAAACAACAACTACCTTGCATTCACCAACAACAACCTGTTCGTCGTCAAACTTAGCGAAGTAAAAAATATCACTCCGCCAATGCTATTCCAATGGGTGACGCGGTGATCAGTCACGCCGTCCATTCGAAATAGTTCGTACAAGCTGTAAATCGGTTTTCGCGCATGCGTAGTCGCGTCTGGTCGTTTCTTCTCCCAAAATGGCCGCTCCAATATCGCGTAATCGATTATTGGTGATAAAAACGTTACAAATGGCCGACTTCAGCTGTTGACGTGTTTCGTATGACGTACGTCGCACATCCAAGCTAAAATCGCACGAGCTGAGCGTATTTTCACGAATTAAATGGCTAATTAACATTAAAATCAAGAGATTAATTTGGGATTCATCAAAAATACAAAATTGTAAAAAAATTTAAAAAAAAATATTCTAAAAAATTCTAAAAAAATTCTAAAAAAATATGTTTTGACCAAAAAATCAAAACTCTTAAAAAAATTACTAAAAAAATTTAAAAAAATCCCAAAAGAGCCCCCCCCAAAAAAAAATTCAGGCTCTATAATAAAAAAATGTAGCCAAAAAAATTCATAACACAATTTGAAAAAAATAATATCTCTAGCTCTCAGCTCAAAAATTCAAAAAAAATTAAATCAGCCTATGCTGCAACTATTTCATAAATTGTCAAGAACAACATAATTAATCCATAATTTATTCATTTAAAATTAAACAGAAAACAAGCATTCTGGAGTACTTCCCCCCCTTTTTAAGTGGTTAATCTCCACTATAATTAATTAAATAATTTAATTTAGGGTTCCAACTCTACTCCAAGCTCAACACAATGCTCACATAGCCAAGTATTATTCTCCTCTAACTCTCTCCATTCTAATTCACTCAATCCTGCACAGTGAGAATGGTACAGATCTCCACAAGCAGCATTTTTGCAAATAACCCATTTCCCTCCCCCTATTTCATCAGCAAATCCACAGTTTGCCTTGCATGAATAATTATTATCTAAAATAGGTTCACTTAACT
>JAQGAZ010003246.1:0-12585 GCA_034692225.1 Polydesmus complanatus
TTAATTTGGTTAAATCTTTTATTAATTTGGTTAAATCTTTTATTAATTTGGTTAAATCTTTTATTAATTTGGTTAAATCTTTTATTAATTTGGTTAAATCTTTTATTAATTTGGTTAAATCTTTTATTAATTTGGTTAAATCTTTTATTAATTTGGTTAAAAACTTTCTTTTTTGTTACTTTGGTTAAAATCTTTTTTTTTAATTTGGTTAAAATCTTTTTTTTTTTAATTTGGTTAAAAAAATTTTTTGATTTGTTTAAATCTTCTAGTGGTTTAGCTAAATCTTTTTTAAATGTTTTTATTGATTGGGTTAAAAAAAAATTTTATTTGGTTAACAATATTTTTTTTATATTTGGTTAAAAAAGATTTCGATTTGGTTAAAAAAAATTTGATTTGGTTAAAAAAAAATTTGATTTGGTTAAATCTTTTAGTGGTTTAGCTAAATCTTTTATCGATTTGATTAAATGTTTTTATTGATTGGGTTAAAAAAAATTTTGATATTTTTAAAAATATTTTTTTTTATTTGGTTAAAGATTTCGATTTGGTTAAAAAAAATTTTTGATTTGGTTAAAACTTTTTTTTACCCCGGATAGTATTTGGTTAAAATTTCTTTTTGATTTGGTTAAATTTTTTATTGACTTGGTTAAATTTTTTATTGACTTGGTTAAAAATGCCAATGATTTGGTTAGATCTTTTATTGGTTTGGTTAAAATATTTTAATTTATTTTTCGTCGTTTTAAATCAAGAGATTTTTTTGGTTAATTTACCGTTCAACTCTTTTCTACGTTTACTGCATTTTTTCCTTTGGGAGATTTAATTATTGTTTTATTTTTTGTACGCTTAAATCTTTGTGAATGTTTTCAAGATTTAATTTTTGACATTTTTAATTTAGTACAGTAATTTATTTTTTATTTATTTATTTTTTTTTTGTTTTATAAACTTTTCCAGCATTTTCAGCCTTTTTTTTTTTTGATAAATCTTTCTTTAATTATTTACTTAAATTTTTAAATAGCATAAACATTTTCTGGGTTAAATCGTTTAAAATTCCGATTTACTTTTGCATTAAACTTTTACAATTTAAAGATTTGCTGATATACAGTATCTCGTTTATGTAGTTAATTTTTTATAAGATAAAATCAATCTTTTTTTTTTATTTCTTTTTGAAAAAAATATGTTTATCAAAATTTTGGGCTTAAAAAGAGGCGGTGGGCGGGGCTAAATCTGCGCGGAGCGGAACGAGCCAATCTTAATTAAAAACTTAGTATTATAATTAAATTTGCGTATGTTAATGGCAAATTGAAGCCAAACTTTGATGAGGTCACCATTTTTTTTTTTTTTTTGAAATTTAAATTAGCTAAAAAAATAAAAATATAGGGTAAGGAAAAGGGGGGAATATGGCGACGGAACAGAAACAGATGTTTCGTTTGACTTTTTAATTATTTTTTTTCTTTTTTCGAAAATTCTTCCAAGAAAAAAAAAATTATTTTAAAATGAAAATAATTTTTGTATGTTAATTTGTTTAATGTCTTAATTAAACGACAAGAAAATTTCAAAGTGTGTTTTGTGGGCGTTGGGGGTTTGGGTGAGGTTTAGGGGGTGGGGTGGGGTGGGAGGGGAAATAGAGCAGAAACAGACGTGGAAAGAGAAGAAAGATTATTATTTCTCTTTGCTTGGAAAAAAAGAAAGAAAATAAAAAACACATAGAAAAATATTTTTCTAAATGAAAAAGCGTAAAAGAAAAATTTAATTAAACTAAGAAGATGAGAACAAAAAAAAAATAAATAAATAAATAAAATTAAGTAAAAGCAGTTTTAATGACGTCATTTACTCGTTTTCTTTCTCCCATCTCCCGCCACCCCCATTTTAGCATCAAACTTTTTACTTTATAGCTGCGATTATCCGGAATCGTCGGTGTAAAGAGGAAACTGAAAATTCGGATAAATGAATACGCGAGGTTTATCGCTTGAAATTTAATATGAAAATTTTTAAGAATTAGATATTTTTTAACGCAAATATCTCGAAAATTTTTGGGAAATTTTCTTAAAAGAAATTATTCGAACTTAAAAATTCTTCCAGTATTTTGAAGGGATAAAAATCTGGGTCTTCGATTTAACTCACAGATTGATTTTAGAGACGATCGGATACTCGATTTGAAAAAAAAAAAAATACCGTAATAATAATAATGAAATATTAAAATTCCTGAAATTTTAACATTTTCTATAACGAAATCTGAAATAAAAAGTTAATACAGTATTGAAGTATGAGGTACCTTAGTGATTTGGATAACTGGTATTTCGGATGAGCGGAGTCCGGATGATTGCTTTTTATTTTTTACTTGAAAAATGAGAGGGTGTTTTTAAATGGGTGGGCGGGTGAATGGGGTGGGGGTTAATATATTTGTGAGATTAGATCGAATTAGTTTCGTTTTGTTGTCTGGTGATGAGGAGTGTAGGGGGTGGGGTGGGTGGGTTGGAGAGAGTGGGTGAGCTTCTCCATTTATTCTTCTTCTGCTTCATCTTCATCTCATTAAAATTAAGCACTCAGCCTCTTAAAACCAAATTTCCTCTTCTTTTTCTCTCACTCATTCAATTTCAGCGCAAAAAGAAAAATAAAACACGAAAAAGAGGGTGGGGGGATGTTATGGGTTTTGGTGGGGGTAGATGAAATGGAGGAATAGAGAGAGAGAATGAGAGAGAGTGATGTAAAAATGCGTTTTTTCTTTAGTTTTAACTTTTATTTTATTTGAAAGGAGAAAAAAAATTTTTTTTACTTCTTTTTCTTAAGGAATTCTTTTTATTTATTTATTTATTTTTTTTCATTTCTTCTTCAACATGTTTGTTTCCGATCGAACTTGAAACAATTACGTTGGGTTCGCGATTCTCCGGAAGGGCCCTGGTTTATTTTGCTCACGTTAACCGAATTTAAATCGCGCCCGAGCTTACCTCAGTTCGAAATTTCTATTATACAATTTATTAGCATTTATCAGTACAGTACATGTATTTTAAAACTTTTTATTAATTATTCAGTTAACAATTTTTTTAATTTAATTTACAATTTTTCTTACTTTAATTTAAAAGTTTTCTTAATTTAGTTTAATTTTTTTCTTAGTTTTGTTTCATATTTTTCTTAGTTTTATTTAAAATTTTTCTTAATTTAGCTTAATTTTTTTTAAATTTAGTTCGAAAATTTTCCTAATTAAGTTTAAAATTTTTAATTAATTAATTTTAATTTGTTCCCTTCAAATTTTACTTTAAAATTTGAGCATAATTTCCACTTGCGATAATGAAACTGCTGCCCCTTGTCAGTCCTATTGAATTAACCCTATGTAAACAATGCGAAAGTTTTGCCGCATAGCTCGACACAAAAACAAAATGCTGCTCCGTGAAGCTCCCATAGAGTTAACCCGATGTAAACAATGAGGGCATAGCTCAAGGTTAATGGGACACTTGAACTTAGTCTCCCTCAACGCCTAGCTTATTCAAAACGAACGACTTGGACTGCACATGCGCCAACATGACACCCACGTGCCGCGCTGCGTCTCCCCCCCCCTCTTAACCGACGCTTTAAAGTTAAGCGTAAACTCCGCTTCACCTCAATACGCACTTGTTTTGCGGTGCAACCAGCCATCAAAATCTTTATCGAATTTGAAAGGGCTGCTGCGACAATGTAGCCCGATTTACACGATGGCTCTTCGGTAAACTTCAGCAACTTTTAAATGCGATTGTTTGGTGTCTTTTAAGTTGGGTAATAAATGACGTAACTATAGAGTAAGAATGAGGAGATGAAATAAGGAAATGTCGCCGTTATACGAGCGAGAAATTGCGGGTCTCGTTGACCGCTATCGTCGACTCGATGAAACCCAAAGTGACGTAACTTTTCATTAAGTTTCAATTTACTCCCACTCCCTCTTCTCCCTCCCCCTACCTTTTAAATAACTCGTTTGCTAAACACGCCCACTTCTTGCAATGAAACGTCTTCGGGATTTTTTTAATTGCTCATAATTAACATCTTAACGTTTTTCGACTTGAAAAACTCGCTGTATTCTTAATTCGAACTTAAGGTTTAGTGGGTGGTGTTTGGAGAGGACGTGGAATTCATTTAATTGTCTCTCTTTCTCTTCATCTTCTCTTAATTTGAATGGGTGAGTGGGTGATTAACGCGAGAACATTTGCATTTTTTAAAGGAGAAAAAAGCAGAGGGAGGAGGAGGAGGAGTTTGATTTTTATTCGATTTTGAAATGCAATAAAAATTGTTTTTTTTTTTCTTTTTCTTTTGTTTATATTCTTCGTTCGAAAACTTTTAATTATCTGGAAATTTTGGGGCGAGCGATAATTAGGGCGAGTGATGGGTGGTTGTGATAGGGTAAGAGTTGGTCGGGGCCAGCGATTGCGCGCGGGGCAAAGATGAGTGGGTGTGGTCTCGTGATGAGATGCGTCGTTATAACGAAGGTGGGGAAGTTCGTTGAATCGAAATACCCCGGTACCTGTATGTTTTCGAGAGTGGAAAACGTTGGATTTAGTTTTTTTTAAAAAAAGGACATTTAAACTTCTAAGAAAATTAGTAAACTTCAAGACGGGATAAACTCTTAAATTTAAGTTTTAAGCATTGCCGGCTCTGGCTTGGATTTCCTGGACTCCCAAACCCGACGCTCCCGTTTTTTGCACCGTTTGCCAATTTTTTTAGGTTAAGGAAATAGGAATCGGCGCCAATGGAGTTTTATGAAACTAACTTTAACTTAAATTAAGTTTTATAAATTAAACACCCGCGAAATTAGAGTTTTGAAACGGAGACACTCACTTAAATGAAGTTTTAGAAAGTTAACATTTGCTTGAGATGGGTTTTGGGGGCTCAATTGAAATGAGTCTTAGGTGGTAAAACCTTGCTTTAAATGAGTTTAAGGAAGAAAATACTCTGATGAAATGAGTTTAAGAAAGTAAAAACTTGCTTGAAATGAGATTAAGGGAGTAAACACTCGGATAAAATGAGTTTAAGGAGTAAGCACTTGCCTAAAATGAGTACGCACTCGTGCAAATGAAATTTAAGAAAGTAAACACTCAATTGAATTGAGTTTTAAGAGGTAAAAGTTTGCTTTCAATCAGTTTAAGCGAGTAAACACTCGGATAAAACGAGTTTAAGAAAGTAAACACTTGCTTGAAATGAGTTGTAGTGAGTAATCACTCGGTTGAAATGCGTTCGCTTGAAAGGAGTCTTAAGGAAGTTCTAGGGAATAAGCACTCGTGCAAATAAAGTTTAAGAAAGCAAACACTCGCACGCATTGAGTTGCAAGAAGTAAACACTCGTAAATGGAGTTTAAGGATGTACAGTATAGACTCGTTTAAATGGAATTTTAGGAAGTAAACACTCGCGCAAATTGCCCGTAAAAAAATTGTCTTAGAGCGGTACATTTTAAATCCGTCTTGGGGTAATGCAAAACGAAGCTTCATTCACAATACAGCATGTAGCTCAATTCTTATTCTTATAATTATAAAACACATAAATTGAAATGTAAGTAATTTCGCTGTATCGATCATTTCTCATTGGTAGCGCTCGTTCTATCAACTTTCAGCCATCTTAATTCCAACGTTTCCCGCGTTTTTTTTCTATTTTACTCCATCTCTCTCTCTTCCTCGATGAAATGAGCTGATGACGTCACCGCGCCTCCTGTTTGCGTGGGTGGGTGGATGGGTGGGTGGGTGGAAGAAAAAGTAATAAGTTATTTGCGGAGGGGAAAGAAATTAAGACGTAATTTGTGCTCATCGTTCAACATGTGCCCCACCCACTTCTTAAGTTTTAATAGGAAGTGGGCGGGGCTCGCATTTAAATTTTGGCTCCGACAAAAACGCGGAGAAGAGAACCGAGTTCATTAATTTCTTTTTCTCATTTTGAAGCAAATTTATCTTTTTGAGAAAGTTTGGGGTGGTTTTGGGTGGGGTGAGGGGGTGGGGGGAGGCAGGATTATGATGGCGTTGTAATCTGATTAGGCCGGTAGATGGCGCTCGCTCTCTCTCTCTCTTTTGCTACTCACTAATTGTATGGCATTAGCTTTTATAACCTACACTTTTTGTAATTAACGTTATGATATAATTTTCACTTTCGACGCGGCGCCACCTACCACCCTCAACTTCCAAGGAAAGATAAGAATTGTTTTTCTTCGTTAGATGGCGCTGCATACTTCTTAATTTCGCCTCGAACGGCTGGAAGGGAAAATGGGCGGGGCTTAACTCAGATTTGCGTTTTATTGGTAAATCTCTTATCAATTTTTTTTTTTTTACTGAAAACTGTTTTTCGTATTTTGAGATTATTTATGGTTAAATCTTTCGCGGATTTATCGGTTTTAGTAAAAGGAAATATACTTTTTTTTTTTTTTTTTAAAAAATCAACTTAATTTATGAGATTTGAAATTATTTTGAGATTTTGGGTTCTTTTTTTTCTTTATTAGTTCGATCTTTGTGCTAATTTTTGTTTTTCCTTATTTGTTATTTAATACAGGGTGTGGCATAAAAGTAATGAAACTGTTTTAATAAAAAAGGTTGAAATCACTGCTAGCATCTTCAAATGAGATGCTTTGGGGAGTTCCTCACCAAAATGAGGTTCCATTTCTACTCTTTAGAAGTGGAAACATTTGGTCGGTCACCATTTTATCGATGTTGTTTATGGCCACAAAATGAAATTTTTTTAAAAAATGTTTTTAAGGTATAAGGACTTGTCGGTAGAGACTGTCTAAAAGTGGCCTTCACACTAGAATTTTGTTTTTAAAAAATTAAGAATTATTATATTTATGCTTTTAAAATTGACTAGAATTCTATTACTGTAGTAGAAATTGTAATCAAGTGCATTAGAACTTCATCTATTCAACTGCACACTCAAAATCACTTACAAAATCGTCGTCTGTGAATGCGCAGTATTTCGGTGGTCTTCAAATAGGGTCTCCATTGAAATTGGGAATTAAAATGAGTGATCTTAATCTTGAAGTAGAGCTGATCAACTATTGGAGGTGCATTACTATGGGAAAATGGGATGGACGTATTTGAGGTGGCCTCGAAATAGAGGTGGTCTTGCGTCGAGGTTTACCCGTTATTTAAAGATTCTAGCATTGTTTTAAATCTTTGTAATGCAAAGTTTTATTAGAACCGTAGAACGAGTTTCGCGTTAAATCTTGATTAGATTTACACTTTTAATCGCTTATAAACGTGAGATTTAGTTTTTATTGGAATCTAGAATTGCAACAGGAAAATTGTCATAAATATGGAGATTGTTAAAAAGTGTTGTGTACTCGTATAAAAATGGAAAGAGGCGAGAGATGATGAAAGTTTGAGCCGTTAGATGGCGCTCCAACTTCTCCTCTTGCTCTTAATTTGATGGAGAAGCTGCGAAATAATCATTTTACGCTTTTGTGTCGTCTAAATGCGTGTTGAGCGGAGTGTATTGTGAGTGTAAGGGGGAGGGGGTGAGGGGTGGTCACTTGGGAGATGGGATGCCAAATTCTCATCTCTCTCGTTTGTGTTATGAGCTTTTATTGAAGAAGCGTGATTCGAATAGCAATTTTATTGGACACTATCTTTCTCTTCTGCACCCCCCCCCCCCTTCTCTCGTATTCTCCCCCACATATCCCTCCCCTTCATCTCTCTCTCTTGATTTACCCCCTGAAACACTCTTTGGCGCATTCTCCACCTAGATAAATGCGGGAGCACAGGCTCTCTTTTTTTTTGTTATTAAAATTCTGCGAAATTGGATGAAAATTTGGCGATTGAGCGATGGAGGGGGTGGATGGGAGAAGAGTGGGGGAGGGGGGAGAGGGAGGGGTTTAGGTGAACTGAGGAATTTTCGCGGTTAAAAAAGGTGTTTTCATTTGGGAAGGTTTTTGCGAATTTATTCATTAATTAATTAATGATATATGCGCATTAATTCCATTCACATTCCTTTCATTAATTAATTAATTAGTTTAATGTTATTAATTGAGTTAGTTTTACTAATTTATTGTAGTTGAATTAATTTTTCGAATGCGTACTAATTGACTAGTTTTCTAGCACGGTGATTGGTTGATTAAAGGGGGGGGGGGGGGGGGAAGTAATTGGCTAAACCGGGTTTCGACTACGTCACGCTTCATATTTCAACGTCATGCTACATACTGTGCATACATTGCCCTTCGACTGTTCTAATATTCGATTATTCTTTCTTATTTATTCCATAACTCATTTTTCGAATTTTTTTTTTTAATCAGTAAAAATAAAAACAAATTAATTGAATATTGCAAAAAAAAAATCTCTTTGCATGTTTGTCCAAAGTCTATTCACGTGAATATCTACAGGGTGACTTTTTACACAAGGTGACGTTTAGGTACATGGTGCGTAACCAGCCCCTGACTTCAGTCAATCAAATCGCTCCTTCATCCGCCAATTAGATTTTTTTTTTTTTAAAAAATTGTCAATTATTTATTGAAAATTTTTTTGTGACGTCAGTTTCACCGAAAACAGCGTTGTCAATTATTATATATATATTTTTTTTGATTGTTTTAATATTTTGTTTGGTCATAAATGAGCCACTGTAAAAAATTAAAGTGACGAGGGGAAAGTAAGGGAAGGAATGAGCTGCAAAAGCACTCGTTTCCATTTACTTTTGTTAAATTCTACGTAATCCCTCGTCTTAATTAATCAATTACGCGTTGTATTAAATCGATGGCTGCCGCTAGAGAGCAGCAAGATTTTTAAAAAAATTAACGTTCACCGGAAGTGGCCGCGCGCAGACGTCACCGAGTGAAATATTTATTCTTATTTTTTTGTTGTTATTGGCGGAGGTTTGTTGGACGCGCCACCTACCGTAAGAGGTTAATGGTATGTAAGATGAGGGATTGAAAGAGGCTTTTAGACGTTGAAAGGATCCTAAAGAAGAAGAAAAAAAATATATAAGAAGAAAAAAAGTGGGTGCTTTTTCGCCATCCCACCCCCCACTTCCCTCCGAGGATGGCGAGGGAGGGGGTGGGTGGTCAGTTGGAAACCCGTTTAAATGTTTATCCACTGCAAATGTCCCTCCGCTTCTCCCAAATTGAGGCAAACGCGGACACAAATAGAAAACGGCTATTGAATATAATGGAGAAAACGCAGAGAAATAAAAGCGCGGGAAGAAAGAAAAAAAATTGTGTGTATGTGTGTTTTTTGTACGTGTCCAACGTTGTGGAAACTACTTTTTTTTTTTATTTTTTTTTTTTTTTTGTTATTTCCGGGTGGATAGGTGGGTGGTTGGGTTGCTTCTGTTTGATGCCCTGATCACGAAGCGTCTGGCATCATTGTTTGCTCCGATATATCGATCGATCGATAGTCCGGCGGCCATCGCGGCGCAATTAATTATTAATCTCTCTCTCTTTTACTCCGATGTCTATGGATATTGGATTATTTTAAAATGAATCTCCTTTTCTTTTTATCCCCTTTTTCCACCTCTTTTGTATTTTTTTTATCCCCACCCTCCCCCCACTTTGTTTTTTTGCAGAGAGGATGATGCTAAGTGAGGAGATGGACTATGATTAATATTTAAACGAACGAATCATAAAAAATGATGAGATTTTTTTTTTTTGCATTTGTTCATACATTTTTAATTGAGGGGCGGAGGGGGGTTTATGGAGGGCGGGGGTTGTCGTCGAATTACCAAACTAAAATGTACCTATTTTATTATTCATTATTTTCAATTTTTTTTTTTTTTTTTTTTTTTGATTTGATGGAAAATTCTGTAACGAATTTTTTTTTTTTAGTTGATAGAAATTCGATCGATTTATTATTGATAAACAATATCTGGAACTTTCGGGTTCTTATAAGTTAGTTTCGTCTTTAAGAGAAGTTATTGCAGCGTTAATGTATGAGTTTTTAGCGTGAAAATCTTACTGACCTGACATTCAGCTACGTGTTAGCGCTTGCAATTTTCAGGGTAAAGATAAATGGCGCAATCATTTATCACTGGTGCAATGTCTAGTTGATTTGAACTATTGGATGTTCAAGTTTTCGAATAATTATGAATAATATTTGGTAATTATGATTATTGGTAAAATGGTATAAATAAGTGATTTCAAAAAAAAAAAAAAAAAAAAATTCAGAAGTTGGAATTTTTATTTTTTGTGGGTTTTGAATTTTGATCTTTTTTTATTTTATAATTTTGAACTTTTCAATTTTATAATTTTGAACTTTTAAATTTTAAAATTTTGAACTTTTCAATTTTATAATTTTGATCTTTTCAATTTTATAATTTTGAACTTTTCAATTTTATAATTTTGAACTTTTCAATTTTATAATTTTGAACGTTTTAATTTTATAATTTTGAACGTTTTAATTTTATAATTTTGAACGTTTTAATTTTATAATTTTGAACGTTTTAATTTTTGAATATTGAACTCTTTGATTTTTTGAACTTTTGCAGTTTTTTTTATTTTTGAACTTTTGCTTTTTTTTTTTTTTTTTTATACTAATTTAACTTAGCAAATTGAAACCCTGAATTTAGAACTTTTGTACTTTTTTGAATTTTGTAATTTTTATTTACAAGTAAAGTGTACAAGTGCTCGTATATTATAATTGCAGGTACCGGTATTTTAAAATTTTTTTGTGGAGGTACCGGTACCGGATGTACATGTACATCTCGCATTCTTCGTCTACAAATCGTGGATGCTGTACATGTACTGTACAAACGATAAATCAGGGTTATTCTTTCCTCCAAAATGAATCCGCTTAATAGAACCGCGAGCGTCGAATTTAAACACCGAGTAAATAAATTTAAAAAATAAAAAAAGACGACGTAATTAATAATTATTTTTGTTAATTATCCGCGCGGCAATTTAAAGCAGCGCGGGTCGTTTTAATCATAAATACGCAGCTTAATACGTTATTTTGATAAGCGCTGTCTCGCGTTGATAATGTGCATGGGGGGGGGATGGGTGTGGTAGTTAAGGGGGAACTGGGGAAGAAGGGGGTGGGGTCAAAACGCTGAGAACGCCCACTTTTTCCGAGCAATTTCCAAAAACGAAGATAAAGAATAATATGGAAAGAGAGAAAAATAAAAGATGAGATCTTGAACCGCAATCTAAATCCCTCTCCCTCCTCACCCCACCCTACTACCCATCCAACCCCCCCCCCCCTCTTCCTTTGAAAAGCATCCCGCTCGTCCTCAGTCGGCGACAGAGGGCGCTCTTATCAACAAAAACAAACGCTAAGCGCCGCCGCCGCTCGACTAGAGAAAGGTCCACCGAAATCCTTTTTCCAATTTGTCTGGAGAGGATGGGGAGTATGGCGAGTGGGGGTGGGTTGTTAAACCCCGCCTACTTTTATTTAAGCCGTTGTGTAATATTCGCGCCACTCCAAACGTCATTTTCTCTGTTTTTATCGGCGTTACAATTAGATTTTAAGCTTTTGTAAGGTGATTTGAAGAGGGGGGGGATATGGGGTGAAAGGTCGAGGATATTTCTTTCCCCCCCTTCTCCAGGCCTCCTTCCCTCTTCTCTCAAAATAAGACTCTTGTTTATGATCCGAAAGCAGGTGGGGTGGGTTCATAAATTTTGTCTAGAATGCTTAATTTCAAAGTTTCAAATTTTTCCATTTTTGTTTTTCTTTAATTTATTTAATTAATACCGTAATTTAATAATGATAATAAATAAAAAAAAAAATAATGAAATTGCAAATTTTAGGAAGCGTTATGTTATAATTGAATTGCAGGAATTTGTTGGTCCGAATGCAGTTTCATAATGCAGTCATTTTGATCACATTTACATCACTGATTGAGTTCCAATGATGAGAAAAATGGTGAAATTTAAAAGCGCAGTTCTCATATGTCTCTTTGTTATGGGAAAAATGTTTAGGTAAAAAAAAAAAAGCTTTCGTTTCTAAGACGCACTTGAATCTTGAATCGGTGGGAAAAGGGCGTCGTAGAATCCGATATATGACCCGAATTCTGCAATTATACTAACACTAGGATGTAAAACGTCATCACTCTTAACTACGAAGTTGAAAAATAGAAAAACGCTATTTAAACTTCTTAAGGTAATTAATAAAGTAGAACGCGGTTATAGTGGGACTGCAAGGGGTGAGGAAAAAGTCCATTACAGTATATCCGAGGGGCGTGATATCCGATGACAAAGATCAGTCATTGCATATAGGGTATTACTTGCATTTAGAATGCACCACATCCAATTGTCTATTACAGCTGCGAATTGGAAATGCATTTCTACTGGATTTGCAGTTTCACTACATTTTCAACTTCATTGATTCATTATGTATTCGTTTATTACTAATTAAGTTCCAGAACGAAAAAAATAGCCGAATTTAAAAGCGAAGTTTTCTAGTGCCAACGAATGCGTTCAGCCGCCTATGGCTTGAGATCAAAGTGTGTAGAAAAAAAAATTGAAAAAACTTTGATTTTAAGACGCACTCGATATGTTAAAAGTGCGTTTTAGAATCCATTGAACGCGGTATTGTACTTTGTAGGTGGTTTAGTTTTAACGTATGTTGTTTGAATGACGTAGATGCGGCGAAGGGAGTTGGTAGGTCCGGGCGCGTGCGTTGGCTAGGGATGAAGAGAGAGGGAGAGCGATGGGGGGGGGGGGGGGGGGGGAAA
>JAQGAZ010003247.1:0-12585 GCA_034692225.1 Polydesmus complanatus
TGTAGGCGAAATTTTTGTCTTAAAATTTCGTTTAAAAAAAATACGAGTTAATTTCAATTTGAGCTTATGGAGCGAGATGGCGAGATGGCGGGTGCGATAGTAGCCTAATAAAATGTTTTGAAAGGCGATGTGAAACGCCAGTGGGCTCCGAAAAGTAGCGCGCGCATTCGCAGCTGAGTCATTGCTGATGCATTATACAAAAACAGCCCGTAGTTTGTTTAAATTTACACAGCCGATCTAAATCTCAATTTCATTATTAGAGGATTAGCAGGAAGTCACACCTGATCTCAAAACTCCGACTTCACACCTATACAAACCAACACCTCTAAGCTTGCACGTGATCGAAGAGAGTGGTGTGGCTATTTGGGACAGAGCGCTGACTGGAAATCAAACAAAAAACCTCGAATAATTAGAAGAAAGAAAAAAAAAATAGCACGTTCGAAACTTTTTAATTGTGTTCGAATGACGAAGTAAACAAACTTTTCATGAGAAAAAGTTCCAAAAAAAAAAAAAAGAAAAACCAAAAGAATTTTTTTTTTTTTTAAATTTATTCCTAGAGAGCAAATAATTCCTTTCGTCATTTGTTTTGCCTCGAACACAATGTGCGCGCATTTTTCCCATCTCGTTTGACCCCCTCTCTCTCTCTCGTTCGACAGCCCCCTCCGCTAAAAACATTTTCTCTCTCGAAATTACGATTTATTTTTATTACTCTGACCGTGCTGCACAGAACCCGTTGTGTGTGTTTTCGGTTAGTACGCTCATTCAATTAGGCTGTCAAACGGAATTTACATGCATTTCCGCAGTAATTACATTTTCAAAACGCTGGTACGGTGGTGGCTTCAAAAAGTTTCAGATATAAAACTTTTTTTTTTAATAAAAAAAAATCCTCAATAGAATAAATAGAAATTGCAATGCTGATCTATTCCTAGATATTCAACCAACCGCGTAAACGGTCACATGGTATAGATGTCAACTTCCGGATCGCATTTTATAGAGAATTTTTTTTTTCCCCCCATATTCGCTCTTTTATACTTGTCCGTTTTGCGTCAAAAATAAATATTTTAACTGTGTCTACCAACAAGATCAATTTTTAAGTAGTTTTATTTATAAGCTTACATGAAAATAATATACCCAACGACAACAAAAAATATATATATAGCAACTATAATAAAACAAAATACGTCTAATCCAAATAAAAAAAATCAATTTTTAATATATTTTTCATAAAATATCAAATAAAAAAATAACGAAAATGTATTTTAAAAATGAGTAAAAATTGGAAAAAAAAAATTAAATTCCGAAAAAAAAAATTTGTCCCACTTTCATTAAAATATTAAACTTTCGTTTCCATTAAAAATCCAAAATTTGATATTCGTAGTAAAAATGTTAATTAAAAAATCCTTCGCGGAGAAAATTTGACTGCGCGTATCGAGCAGAAATAATTTTACTGCCAATAATAATTCTTCCACACGTGACGTCATCGGTTAATGCACATTCACCGGCAGTCAAAAGAGATCTCGGAACATAATACGCGAGTAATAATACACCGTATTTCTCGGTAGTTTCAGGTATTAGTTGAGCGGGAGAAACAAGCTGTAAAGGGGGGGGGGGGGGGGGAGAGAGAGATTTCGCGAGAACAAAAAATAAACAAATCATGAGCGAGAAGCGCGCACGACTCCCGACTTCCAAAGAAAGTCGATGCCGTTCGGAGAAAAACCTGTCTCCAATCAATATGCAAATTCCAGCTAACTAAACACATGCGAAACTAGTTTCCAAACTCACCAGCACCGAAAGAAAAAAAAAAAACTTTATTCTCAAGGTTTGTAAAACTTGACTTCCTCTTTCACGTAAGACTGGTTGGTGAATAGGATAAACATTTACAGAAGAGGAAAGAAAGAAAAAAAAAAATGAGAATGAAAGAAAATGGGAATTTAAAAAAAAAAAACGTAATTACGTTAGTACAGTAGTTGAATGCTGCCATTTACTTCAAAAAAAAAGGATTGAAAAATTGTTATAGCGCAAACAATTTTGAAAATTTAACAACGGGAGCACTTCAGTAGACCAGAAACGCCACGCTTTGTAAATCAAATTTTCTCGAAGATAAAAAAAAAAATGTAAACTCCTACACGCTAACTTATAATAATAATAACAAAATTCAAAAAAAAAACCGTTTTTCAAAATTTGTAAAACTTAATAAATAAACACGTTTAATACTAGAAAAGTTACAACTTAATTCCAAGATTATTCTACATTTTCACGGTTTCTCTTTTTTTTATTTTTTTTTAAATCTAAAACAGCTGATTTCATTATATGAACTTTAAATGTGGTAGAAATCCAGTTTCAACTCTAATGACCATTGGTGCGCGAGGAATGCGTTTTCTTACTACACAACCATTTTTTCCATTCAGCACAATAAAAATTAAAATCTATTGTGATAAGCTTTTCACAAAAACTTCCTTTTACTACGTACATTTCCGGTACTCGGCGAAATGAGCTCGGCTTCAATTTCCCCTGAATACCGGTAGATGATAATTACCATAAATTACTACTGTATTCCTATATGTACAGTACTAAGAAAAATAAACCTTGAAAATCTTTTAGCTTCCAAAAAGCAAACAGACTTTCAATATTTACTTTTTAAACCAAAATACAAATTAGCGGTGAAACTTGTCCAACCTCTTTCAAATTTCCTTTTCTTAAATTTAATAAGCAGCTCAAAAATTATTATAGACGGGGGGGGGGGGAAAAATGTATAAAATAATTTTCGAAAATTTCAATTGTTACGGTCAAGTCGGTTTACGTGAATGACATTTTCACGTCAAATGCTTCCTTTTCGGTCAAAAAAAAAAGTAACCAAAATGTATTAAATTATCCGGTTGATGGTTGAATTACGAGTAACGCGACTTCGAATAAATAGAATTAGAAAAACCAACAAACCGACAGAATCCCATAATAATAACAAGAGGCTCCTATAATAAAAGTCTCAACCGGAGAAGAGTCCGCCTCAACTTTGAAAATCCAAACATGCTTTTGTTTCCCCCCATCAAAGAAACACGGTATTAGCTTGTTTTTCCGATTAAAATTGGCCAACCTACTTTTCCCCCCATTTGACATTATCTTACCGGGTGTCTCTTTCCTACTTCACGTTACCCCCAAACGTCAATCCTCAAGTGTTTTCCTCCCCACCTTTCGGCCGCGACACACACCGACCGATCGGAGCCCCAAAATTTTTTACTGTATTTTTAAAATTATATACCTTCACAAACTAAAACCAACAATCATTTCTATTCCACGCAGAAAATACTTGTTTTTCTTTTTCCCTCGGTCTCTTTTTCTTTCTTCTGATTCCACTTCAAATGATGCCAATCGGCTTCCCAAAAATTACGGTGACGGTCAATGTTTACTTTTTGATAACAAGACAAACAAACCTTTTTCGTCGTCGTCTGACCCCTTCGCTGACCATCACCACTCCAGAACAAAAGACACCCCACTCTCGTCCATCTATCTTTTTCTCCCCCATACAAACAACGCTCCTACTAGCGTACAATTTTTTTTTTCTCCAATGGCTATATAATTTTATATAGTGCATCGCTAAAATAACAACGCCAAACAATTTTTTTTTTTTTTTCATTCTCGTCCTCTTCTATTTTATTTTCTATTACTTTTTGTTAGTCATGTCGGTGACTTCCTTTTTATAAAAAGATCTAGAGAATAGTAATAGAAGAAGAAAAAAAAATAGTAGACCCAAAAATCATCAAAACTTTTTCTTCTTCTACTTCATTATCATTATTTTTTTTTTCTCCGGGAATCGTTGTTTGGGAAAAAGAGCTTTAATAAATCTGTGAAACGAATACAAGTGTAATTGAAAAATGAAGATGATACCACGCCGTCGGTAGAAGAAGAATACGAGATAAGCAATTGTCACTTTTGTTCTCGTCAACTCTTCCGAACACACGGGCAGCACAAAACAGTGTCGGTCTCCCGCCGCGGCAAACAAAAAAGTTCGGGAACCCGAGAATGACGAACAGCTCTCTTAATCACATTCTAGTTCCCACTCAATTTACGTGTGTGTATGTACATAAACGATGAGGACGAAGGTGGGGAGTGGAAGTTCACGTGACCACAAAAGCTTGTTCCGTCCGAGAAGACTACGAGGTCACCGACAACGCTCATTTCCAACGGTTTCTTTCTCTTTTCTCTCATCAAACAAAAAAAAAAATTGCATTAAACAGAAAACAAAAAATAAATAAGCCTAATCGAAAGTAAAATTTTATTTTTTTAAAAAAAATAGGCTTTTAAAAAGCTCTCACGCAAAAGAGTCTTTTAATAAAATTTTAATAATACGGTTTCAAAACACAAAAAAAAAAAAGAGGTTGCACGCTTGCGCGTCTCGTAGTGCGTGACATTGCGCGGCGTCGGTGGTGTCATGAGCCGGAGCGTGGATCGATTCACGCCCCGACACTCGCAATGTCCGTACCTACGCGTTTCCCTCCCTTCCTCCTTCCCCACAATCGATGTCTTCGACTCCATCCTCAACCAGCTTAACTTCATGCGCAATCTGGAAGCAAACTAGCTTGTCAAAATTACAGATAAAAATCACTTCCTACTTCTTTATTTATTCCATCTTTCCGTCGTCCACTTGACTACCTTTTCATTATTATCATTCCTTCCTATATTGCTATCTCTACTGCATTCTATTTTTTTTTTGGCAAACAATGCTCGACCACCATCCGTGGACAAAATCGAGTCGTACACACACGCACAAAAAAAAATCTTAATAATTAAATTCCGAGCCAATTTTTATTTTTTTTTCCTGTAATAAATTAAAAATATTTTACGTCTCCCGGTATCGATTTTAAAAGTTCTCCCAAAAATAATCTTCAGATATTTAAATTACCCTTATGGAAAAAAATTTGAATTTAAATTTGCTCTTGACTTACTTTTAAAATTATAAAATTTGACAAAAAAGCAACATTTTTTTTTATTACGGTACCGTACCAGGTTTTTGAATTTACTTTCGTTAAAAATTTTAATTAGAACCTCCGAAAACACCGTAAAATGATTATTACGGATTAAATATTAAAGTGTTATTTCTCCAACAAGATTTGCTCACAAAAACCCTAGTTTTTTAAAAAAAAAAAATACTTCTATAAAAAATAAATAAAAAAAAAAAGAAGACACGAGCTGCAAAAATGTGGCGCTGCGAATTTCCAGATGACGCTTTCACGTCGCCAAAAACATCTTATTTTCATCTAATATTTTATTCTCGAATAATCGGCTTCATTTAGCACAGCGCGATTCTCCATCTCTATCTGTAGAAAGAAAGACCCGACAATAGAAATGCGTGTCCATTTGGTCGGTGGTACCACAGTGACCGGTCAATAATATTCCATTCGACCAAATCCAACCCCACCGCACAAATATATTTACATACGCGGCAGCAGTGTAACCAAGTGACGTCGTATAGCAACCAAATGACCACACAATAGTAGCAAAAGCTTTTTTTTTTCTACCAGAATCTCGTACACTCCCGTTGCAATAACAAATGCTAAATAAATCGTAACAAAATCTTCAAAAAAATTTTTTAAAAAATGTTTAATTTTTGAATAAATGTGCGAAAAAAATTTCGTTATTTATGAAAAATAAATTCAATGAACTCTCCACTCGGAAAGCTCAATTAAATTTCCAACCGACTACTGTACTACTGTACAGTTCTTTCCTTATAATACCCCACACCCTGCGCACTTCCTTCATTATTTTTCAAACTCTGCGCATGTCTATCCATTCCTCGCACCCTCCGCTTCTCTTCCCGCGCCGCCGTTTGGAGGGAGATCTAGGCGCCACTCACTCCCAACATCAGCTTCGACGTCAGTAGGCAGGCGATGCGGGTTAGAAAATATTGATACGGCAGCAGAGGTCTACGACCTGCTTAAAACGCGTTCACATGCCAAAGCTAAACATGGCAGCCTTTCCCTTCTCCCTTCCCACTACGTCATTCATCCCTCCCTCTCTCGCTCTCCTTCGCCTCCCCCTTTTGCTCGGACTGATCAATTGATTATCGTTCACAAATAAGCAACGTTTCCCCTGCGCTTCTCACCTTTGCACTTCAACCACTATTTACACCAAACACAGGGTTGAAAAATTTACTCAATCTCGCGCAGCGGCAGTTATTCACGGGCAGAATGTTTAATTTACTACTCACGCTAATTATTAAAAATACTGCTCCTCAATTTACCTCACTGATTGACGCGTAGAAATCAGTTATGCATTCCATCATAAGACTCAAAAAATAATTATTTAATTAATTTTAATACCGGTAAATTTTTTTTTTTTAACTTTCAAATTTTTATAGCTATTATTCTTCAAAATGTTTACGGTACCTCAGAAACGTTAGCGACGTATATAATTTTTTTTTTTTAAATATAATTATATAAAACATAAAATTTAATTTCTCTCTCCCTCGCAAACAAACCAACAACAACAAAAAAACACTCTGCTATTAAAAAAAACTGTTCTCGTCTATTGAATAACGGTTTAAACGTCGGATGCGCATTAATTGGAATAAACGGCGGTTACCGCGATAAGCAAAAATTCCAATTTAGTTTTCCATTCCCCCGGCTTTTGTGCAGCTTACTCCCGTGTAAAATTAGCTCATTAAAAATAATCGGATTCCTGTCGTCTACCTAAACTCTATTGATCGATTTTGACAAAAAAAATAAATAAAAAAAAAAAAAGCAGATGCACCGAGATATAAAAATAAGAACACGGTTATATTTTGACGAGGCCTCGGCGGAAGCGAAAAACACCGGGCAGGCATTGTGTACGAGCGTAACAATTGGCTCACAGGGACGACGCCGATTTCAAGAGCAACCGACGAAAGTTCAACACCCCTCTCAACCTTTTATTCAACAACCTCAACCCCCCCTCCTCTAACTTTAACTAACGAGCGTAACAAATACCCGATTTTATTACAATCGGAGTAAACAAAAAAAAAAGACAAAACACAACAAATTACCTAAAAATAAAACTTTTTTTTTCCCCCGCGATACAAACAAAAAAAAAAACCTTCAACTATCAAGTTCGTAGGCGCAGGAAGCAAGGTGAATCGAACGACTCCACCCATATACTTTTCTATAATAACACTAAACACATGTCGATTTCAAACCTACCACATTATTTTTTTTTAAAAAATATATACTGTATATTTAAAAAAAAAAAAATAAATAAGAAAACCTACCTAATTTGACGATGTTCCTCGGCCTGATGTCGTCTTGCCATCCCAGCGACGAAACGAGTTCAAATCCCGCGCTTAAAACTATTAAAAAGACGAAACACGACGAGATGGTCCACCGCAGTTGCATGCCGCAGCTCTGTCGTCTGTCCACCGAAGCCGTGCGGCGGCAGCTCGCACAGCTGTTTCGTGAATTATCCGATAACATCGTATTGATTCCGGCTACTACAACTGATCAAATATCTTTTTTTTTTTTAAAGATCGGCGGCAAAATTCGAAAATATCAACCGCACAAAACGCGAATTATAAAACACACCCGATTGATTAAAAAAAAAATATTAATAATAATTGTACCAAAAAATCTTCCCGAAAAAACAAAAAACAAACTTAAATCGAGAGAAAAACACCGGGAGAAAAAGCTCCCCGGGTCAAAACTTGTTCCTCACAATCCTGGAAACGGCTTTACTTTTTAATGCTCGACCTGCAAAAAAAAAATAAATAAATTTAAAATTAATTATCTTAATTAATATATCGACGCTTTCATTAAAGTTTTTTTTTTGTGGAATTTTAGCTAATGAATAGCGCGCGCGTCATAAATAGATATCGATAATTGGCTGTGTTGGTGACACATTTCTCGTCACAATTTGCATAATAGATATTTGAAAGGCATGATCCTCGTATATAATACCGCCGTTAATCGCTTCTCATCGAAAACCTTTTTTTTTTTCCGCGATAAAAATAACCGCCGCGTTGACGAATGTTACTTAAGAGTTTATTTGAAGGACTCTCCAATCAATAATCTAAAAACGATTTTAAGCTACCTTTTTCATTTGACGCTGGCTTCGGCGTAATGCGAGCGTTGTACGTGCTCGCAGCTCTACTAGAGTACGATTAGCATCAAGGACACATTTATATCGTTAAAAAAAAAATCTTTTTCGCTTTCGTTTAAAAAATAAAGATCGTTTGAAGGACGCGATTAATTTACAAAGATGAGCAATACCGAGTTAAGAATAGGTCATGAACGATTGCAGCACGCGTTCTCCATAGGCATCATGTGATTCGCCCGCGTCCAAATAAATAAATAATATTGTTATGGTGAGCCATCACATGTTTCGTTCATGCATTTGGGCGTTGACGCTTTTTTTCTGCAACTCAAATTTCATTTTTAAAAACAAATAATATTTAATCAATATATCTCCACGATTCTACTTTTATCATAAAAAAATATTTTCGATTTACACTGATCTGTCTCGAAATCTACTCGTATGTTGAAGCTAGCAAAAAAAATTAAAAAACAAAATAATTATTTTAAGGTCTACGTAATACGTCAAATTTTTCCCAAGAATTGCTCGATTAACAAATAACTACGGTATTTATTTTAGCTTAAAATTGTAGATAACTTTTTCAAATAAACATTTCCGTTTGCCCCAATTTGCGTGCTGTAGCTCTTTATCGGGCTCTTAACTAAATAGGAGCTTATAATATCACCGTTTTTAATCATTGTAAATTAAATGCCGTAATAATAATTTCCAAAATTTTTGATCTGACAAGAATAAAAATGTTTCATTAAAAAAAAAAATCTTAATTCTCAAAATTATTGTCCGAATTTTTTATCACATTAAAATTTGATACAGTCAACATTATCATTATTTAATTTTTACAATCCCCCTACCTAACCTACAAAAACATGAACGTTTTTTTTTAATCATTAATATTTAATTTGATCAATACTTTAATAATAATAATAACCCATTAAATTTTTTTTTTTTTTAAATTCCTATATCTTTAAATAAATAATAATAAAATAAGAGCACATGATTGACGGGTCGGGTCTCTGTAAACTAATTTTGTGATTTTAAAGCGGGACCTTCAAAATAATACCCTGCATCCAAAAACAAAAAAAAACAACCTAAAAATTGGTTTATTAAAAGTTCGCTATCAAAAATGAATGACAGGTTAATGTTAAATACACAGAAGAGCGTCGATTACCCGAACTAATAGGTGCTCGGAAAATCGGATATCGCAAGTTCCCTCTGCACTCTTCATGTAAAATCAAGACAAACTAATGTTCGGATGAGCGATTATTCGGTTAACCAAATAATTGACGCTCTACTGTTCTCGAAAAAAAAAATCTTAGATGAAAAGTTAAAATAAGACTTTTGTGACCCTTTTAGTACCCCAATTTAGTTCCTATATAAACCGCATCCCAAAAAAATAAAAGGTTAACTACGCGCCGAACCTTGTTACAATTAGTAGGCACTTAATTTTATTACGTTCTAGAACTAGCTTTTTTTTTTTTCTTCCGAGCCTCAAAATCATAATAATAATAATAGCGTTCGATAAGAATTTGGCCTGCAGCGAGTCAATCGGTTAGTCGAGGAGCGGACCTTGTAACCACCGCCTGACCTCTACCCTTCCGCCATTATCGTCCCGAACACACACACTCTTTCCATCGGAAATTGGTACACACAAAACTTATTTCTTTTTCGCACGTAGTCATCCCAACGACCCTGGGCGCTCGCTTTTCGTCTTCACTCTTTGAGACTCGCGAGAAGGGTTCCTCGATCGATCGACTTCAATCTCCTCCATTGTTTTCGGCTGTCGAAACTCCTCCCTTCTCCTCCTACAATGTACTAGGTTTCCGTTTTGTTCATCAGATCGAAACCGACGACGAAGGTCAAGTACAAGGGCGAAACCATATCTCGGCAATTTTCTTTTAAAAAAACCAAATTTCTAGAGCGAAAATATTAATTACCAGCCGCATTATTCAACTAAAAATAAAGAATGCGTAATTATTATTCCCGAGTTTGATCATCTTCTCCGCCGTCACGTCACGTTACTAACCTCAATTTCGGTTATCAACAACCAAAAATTATTAAGAAGAAGAAAAAAAAAAAAAGGTCGCCAAGGTTTTTGTTCTAATTTTTTCTTCGCCAGCCATTTTTTAATGGATCAAATGCCAAATTTTATCTGAACTTATCTACTGTAGGTATTAAAAAAAAAAAAAAAAAAAAAGTCGTAAAGCAATAATTAATTTCTCTTTAAATTTTTCTATTACTGTATTCGAAATTCCTAATTAATGATTTTCTTTTTCTTTGGGCAGGTACAATTTGTGTGTTTCATTTAATTAAGATTAAAACGAAACTTGAGAGAGTGAAATATAAATTTTTTTTTGGTAAGTTCGCTAATTATGACATCGTAAAAACAAATGGAGGGTTGTTTTTTTTTTCTCCGGAACAAAAATAATTATGCAAACGTTATGTAAGAAATGACCTACTTTTTTTTTCTACCAGAATATATTTTTTCAAACCGAAATTTTTGCGGAAAAAATGGGTAGGAAAAAAAAAATGTAAAAAGAAAGCTACGTTTGCTTCTATACAGTAATTTCACGTGAGAAAAAATCGTGAAGCCGAAACGAAAGACATAGTAAAAACATCGAAGAAAAAAAAACATTGCGATCTCGATATCTGTACCGAGAAAAATACAGTAGAACCCCGATACATCCAAAAACCTCGAAAATTCGAATTAATTTCAAGTACTGTATTTTTGAAACTTCATTAATTCCAATTTTGATAGGTAAACCTCGCTAATTCGAATCTTAAACCTCAAAGAGTCAAACATCTAATTTCTCTTTTTTGAGCGAGCCCAACGGACAAATCGAAATAACTCCACATTTTCAATGGATAAAAATCTGTCAAAAAATGACCAAAAATATTTTTTTTTTCTTTAAAACTTCTATAAATCAATTTTTAAACTGGTTAATTTTCGATTTTTTTTTTTTTTCGTCTTGAAAATTGGATTGATCGAGTTTCTACTGTACAATCATAATAGAAACGCGTTCGACCTATATTCGCAGATGTTCGACCCGTTGCTATAGTTATTCCTCGCTTAAAGCTGATCCCCCCGAAACACTCGCTCGCACTTTTTTCGAGAAATAAATTAAAACTAATCAGTCAATTTAAAAAAAAAAATAAAAATAATAATTAAGAATACAGTAGTAATTTTCCTGGCTCGAGCTGTAGAAAATGCGTGCGGAAAAAGTAATCGTTTTCTGCGGTAGAAATGCAACTCGGGCGCCGCCGACAATTTCCTAGCTAACCGCGAAAGGGGAAACCAATATTTTACAAACATTCATTACGTCAAATCTGCTCTCTTCAAATTACTTAAAAACTAATTTTTTTAAAAAATTATAATAATTCATTTATATGAAATAACAAAATTTTTAACCTCATCCGCGTCACGGTACGGTAATAGCAGTCGGAAAGAAAAAAAAAACCACTTTTTTAAATTAAAAATTGTTTACGTCTGAAAATACATTATTAATAATTCTACGTAATTTATAAAAGTGCTTGTTTAATAATTAAAATTATTATTATCATTATTTATTTTTTTATGTATATGTGCGTAGTTGATGCGCGGGAGAGAAAAATATGGCGCGGCCAAGCCAGCGATTTCGGCGGCATGATTTCTCGACTCGACGCTTCACTTCATTTCTATATCCACCGATAAACGTTACTTCTTCCGCCTTAATTACAATTTCTGTGAATAAAAATGTGAACGTAGATTCGAGCGAGATAATAATAATATTATTTATTTAACAAAACGCTGGCGTTTCGATGTGAGAGGGGGGGGGAAAATGTTTGCTGCGTTACGGCGAAAACAGATCATCCGTTCGTCGAAGGCGAAAACATGGCGACCGAGTCAAAATTACATTTCCCTTTTCCATCCCCCAACACACACATCTCGCAAACAACCCAATTCACAGCTCCATACTACGTCCATCGCTGCTGCTGCTGCTACTCACGCTTATTACCACCGTATGGTGATAGAACCTCAGGAAAATATTTGTTATCATTATTTTTTAAACGTCTATCTCGCGTATTATTATTCGTTTCTGAGATATGTATCGGAGTAATTTTAAAAAACCGTCGTATTCAATGATTAACGCGCTTTTGACTATCCATCCACAACACACACACAACATGAAGCCATCGTCAATTTTTTTTTTACCTGAAATTCTGCTCCGCCGACTTCCGATGATGCATTTTTATTATCCGTATTATTGATGAACGAATTAATAAATTCCCAGACACGAATTAATATTATACACTCAGAGAAAAATCCTCACTTCTTCTTTATAATAAACAAACGAGTCTCATCCAACAGCGATCGAGCGGCGAAATAAAACGCACTATCCGCGGACTGCGAAATATTCAAACAACACCCGAGACGCACCAAAATTTTTCTTATTTCCCTTTCGCTGCGGAAGAGAAACTCTCCCTCGGCAGAGTTCCCAGGCTCCGCCTCTTTTCTATTCCTATTGGCGGGAAGATATACAAATTGTGCGTAGGAAA
>JAQGAZ010003248.1:0-12585 GCA_034692225.1 Polydesmus complanatus
TACTTTTTATTTCAAGATTTGCGTTTTATTTCAAGATTTACTTTTTATTTCAAGATTTGCGTTTTATTTCAAGATTTACTTTTTATTTCAAGATTTGCGTTTTATTTCAAGATTTGCGTTTTATTTCAAGATTTACTTTTTATCTCGAATTTACATTTTATTGCAAGATTTACACTTTATTTCGGGATTTATAGTTTATTTCAAGGTTTACAGTTTATTTTAAGATTTACAATTAAGTCTAGATTTAATATCTACATTAAGATTTACATGTTTTTGTATTTAGATTTTACATTAGTATTTACATTTAGTTTAAGAAATCTCGTGGAGACTCAGTTATCCAGTTTTCCTTAATCTTCAATTAAACTAAATGACTGTATAAAGCAAAGGGACTTAAAAGGAGTAGATAGCCTACCAATAATAATTAATGGGACTAACTTGCGAGAACCCACGCATGCGCATATCGCCTCCGCAACTATCGACTCCTTTCACCGTTTAAGGAAACGCGTGGTGGGCGTGGCCGGAGGAGTGATGACGCGGTTACGTGCTCGATGGAGCGTCAAAGCCGCCGCCATCTTTAAATACAGAGAGTCCGGAAGTGGACAGCCCCCTCGCGGTTCATTTCGGACCTATTAGGTCCACTTAGGGCTGGCCACCTCTCCCCCCCCCCCCCACCTACAGTAGCTGCACTTAATTACGCCGACGCTAATTAACGCTTGAACGGCGCATGCTCCCTGGGGCCAATCAACTTCTCCAGGGAAGACAATTCACTCATCAACCTTCATTTTTTTTTTTGTGTATGTGTGTAAGTTGGACGTCAACCTTGTCTTTGATGTGCCGACAATTTACGGAGAATAATTGAATTTTGATTAGCCCAAAATCAATTAGGCAGAAATTATTACTTTTAATACGCGGTTCAAAACTTCTGATGTAATGAAATTAACATTGAGTGACGTCATCCCTATTGGATTTTGAGGGAAAATGTTTTGCTGTTTTTCTTACCTTGTAATTATACGGTACATAAAAAATATCAAATTCTGACGTCATAAAGCGTGGAATTACGGATAAGAATGCGCAAGAAAAAATTTCTCTTAAATCTATAATAGAATTATTGCGGTGAAATAAAAATCTAAAAACATTTCGAACTACCTTCGTGTGTACCCATAGAAATACATGCAAAATAGAAAAGGATGTTCTGAAAATAAGTAGACAAAATATGACTAATTATGAGTTTTGGATTTATTTTGACGTCACTCATTAGTGAGAGTTGTTTTTTTCTTAATTCCAATTATACATATGTTTATATTGTTGTTTTTTTTTTTTTAAATGTTTATCTTAATAGAAAAATGACAATGCGGAACCTATTGTTTCGTGCGTCAATACTTTTTCCTATGGCAAAAAACTGTGGTTTTTTTTTTGTTTTGATTTCTAAATATAAACGTTAAACTTTGTGTACGTCATCATTACACGAGCGATGGTTAAACACGAAACTGGTTGGCATTTTCAATCTAATTTAGATATCATTTTCTGTTGTTGTTGTTGTTATTCGCTTAATGTGCGCGTGTGTGCTGCGTTTCGCGTGCGTTTACTCTTCTCCCCCTTCTTTCTTTTTTTTTTAATATGTGTTTTTGTCAATCGAAAGGAATTTTTATTTTCCACATTGATTGGGGCCAACCAATTCCTTCGTCGCTCGGCACTACTTCCGGTGGTGGAGGAGCGCGAAACACGAGCGTCCATTTGTAATTAACTCGTTAGCATCTATTATTAATCTTTATTAGGCGTAATGACCGCACGGAGTATGCGCCGGTGCAACCAAATTGCTCATTAGAACTGTCACGAAACTTCTGCATTGCTCGCCACCTCCGCATCTCTCTCCCTCGCTCTCCATCTCCATCCTTCTGCCTCTCTCTCCATCCGTCTGCTTCGCTTAGCAACGCATAATTTCTTTTAGCATTGTTCTGTCCCTCTTTTAGTATTCTTCGGTCTCTTTTGGCATGGTTTTGTTCCTCTTTTAGTATCGTTCTGGCTCTTTTAGCATCGTTCTGTCTCTCGTTTAGCATCGTTCTGTTTTTGCTAGTAACATTCTGTCTCTTAAGAGTATTGTTCTGTATCTTTTCTATCATCGTTCCATCTCTCTTTTAGCATCAGTCTGTCTCTCTTTTAGCATCATTTGTGTCTTTTAGCATCGTTCTGTTTCTCGTTTAGCATCGTTCTGTTTCTCGTTTAGCATCGTTCTGTTTCTCGTTTAGCATCGTTCTGTCTCTTTTAGCATCGTTATGTCTTTCATTTAGCATCGTTGTTTCTTGTTTAGTATTGTTCTGTCTCGTTTAGCATCATTCTGTCTCTCGTTTAGCATTATTCTGTCTCTCGTTTAGCATCGTTCTGTCTCTCGTTTAGCATCGTTCTGTCTCTTTTAGCATCGTTCTGTCTCTTTTAGCATCGTTCTGTCTCTTTTAGCATCGTTCTGTCTTTCATTTAGCATCGTTCAGTTTCTCGTTTAGCATCGTTCTGTTTTTGCTAGCAACATTCTGTCTCTAAGAGCATCGCTCTGTATCTTTTCTACCATCGTTTTGTCTCTCTTTTATCATCGTTCTGCCTCTATGATGATCATGCTCTCCTCTATCTGAACACCGTTTTGTCTCTCGTTTAGCATAGTCGTGTCTCCTCGTTTGTTATTGTTATTTCACTGGTCAACCGAACGGTCATTTGCCCACTTATCGTTTTCGCTCCACCAAATAGCACGTAGTTATTTTTTTTAAATTCCTTTCTCTTTCTCTCTCCCTGTCTCTCTTTGCATCGCTCCCCTCGGACCTCTTCCTCCTGGACCCCTCTTTCCCTCCTATTCTCATCTACCGTGTTGTTTACCTAATGATAAGCTCGCTGCTTAATTTTTAATAAATGTGTAATCGGCTGAAAGTGCTTTTTTCCTCTCTCTCTCTCTTTCTTTTTTCCTCCATTACCTTCTCTCTTTTTTTTTGTTTTGGTTAATTAATTAGTGGTAATGACTCCACCGCAATTATTATTAAACCAGAGAGAGAGAGAGAGAGTGGGTGATGGTGGGTTGGGTGAGGTGGAATTTCGCTTAACTAAGCGTGTAATTTATATTTATTAAAATATTTATTTTTTAATAACGGACTAATGATGCAATCAGCGATTGTTATTATAATGAAAAAAAAAAGAGTAAATTTTGGCTCTTATCTTCTCTCTATTTTTATTGTTATTATTATTATGGAATTTAGCTTTGATAATGCATTTTTAACGTGTTTACTCAAACCCTTATAATATATTATGCTTATAGTAAACGAAAGAATTATTATTATTTTTTAATTTTGAAAGTGCATTATTTTTAATCTTTAGAGTTTTTTTTTTTTTTTTTTATACTTATTTAATGAAAATTTTATCTCGTTTTTAGATTTTGAGTTTTATCTCACGTTTACAACTTGCTTTTTATTTTTAATTTTTTAATTAAAATTTGCTTTCATTTTATCTTGAAGTTTGAGCAAGTTTTTATTTTAAATTTGGAACAAAATTTAATTTGTTTACCTCATTTCTTTCTATCTTTATTAAATTTTTTTACGAGTTTTATTCTAAAAATTTTGACTCAAAAATACATCTTAATTGAAAGAGACTCAATAATAATAATAATTTTGAACGAGTTTTATCTCATTTTTTTTTTTTTTGCAAATTGTTAATTAAACAACATCTGGTACTGTGAAATAACTTCTCTCAAAACATTGTTAAATATAATTTTCAAAATATTTTTTACTATAATTAACATACAAAAAGCTAAAAAAATAAATTTTCACGAATAATATTAAACTTATTATAAATACTCACTTCCGGTCAACATAATAATTTTAACTGTCTTATTTTTTCCGCTTTAAATAAATAAATAAAAAAAAATGAAGGTTTAAACCGAGTTTATTACAACATCATTTCATTTTTTTATTGCAATTTTCGTCTCTTGAAAATCCAGTTTAAGAACGCGGAAGCTTAAGATAGAAGAGGGTGGTAGTTGAGAGGGAGGAGAGATGGGGGGGGGGGGGGGGCATGTGTGGTCAGCCGGTGTCCATCCGTTCAAAAGCTTTGTTTTGATTAGCGACGCTGAAGGGATTTTCTTAAGAGGTGAAACACGATTGAAAAATATATATCTATATAATGCTTCGTTTAGATTTAAGATTTCGTGCTGGGGGAGGTGGGGGGGGGGAGTGGGAGGGGTTAAGGAAAAGATGGGGGTGGGTTGGGGGTTGGAGACGAAATCAAATAAAAAAAAAAATGGAGGCCCGTAGAGAAATGGTGAGATTTGGGTTGGACACGCGAGCTGCGTCTGTTTAAGAAATCCACGCGGGGGGCTCACTGGGAGAAGGGGAGGTGACCATTGGGGGGGGGGGAGGGAGGGGAGATAAGCTTTGGGAAATTGTCTTTGCTCATCTGTCTTGTCCTCTTCCAATCTTCCCGCAATCTGCTTTTTTTTCTTTTTCTCCCGCCAACACGTGATCGGTTTTACTAAAAAATCGCCTTTTCTGCTTTTATTTATTTATTTACACCATTTTTAAAGCTTTTCTTTTGCTGTTTTTTTTTTATTTGTTATTTTTCTTTTATTTATTTATTATTTTTTTTGTTGGGGGTCAGTTTGAAAAACGTAGGTGGCGGTCTTAATTTTGTGATGACAGCGCATGTGCGGGGAATACTCAGCGATTTTTATTTTCACACAGATGATCTCCATTTGTTAAACCACGTGATTGATTTTAGTTTTCGATAACATAAAAAAAAACCATTATATTATTTTTTAAATAAAAAAAATAAAATTTTTTAGTAGTGAATGGCGCATGCGCGTACTTTTATTTTGATTAATTTCAATTAAAATTTTTTTTTGATTACCAATTTTGATTTTTTTTATTGTTGATTTTTATTTTTATTATTGATTTTTGTTTTGATTATACATTTTTTTTTATTTCAGGTACCGGTATTGATTTTTTTTTATTATTTATTGATTTTTTTATTACCGGTATTGATTTTTACTTTTACTATTGATTTTTATTGTTATTGTTTTTTTTTTGTTTGATTACAGTATTGACATATTTTTTTATTATTATTTTGCAGGTTTTTCTGTTTACACTTTTACTTGTGGAGGAAAAAGATGACGTGGGGCCATTCAGCGAATTAAAAGGTAAAAATAAAAATACTATTACATTATAAATTTTAAAACGTGTTAAAAATTTTAAATTCAAATTGATCGATCGATCGATTTGAAAAGTTGTTTGTATCTTTGAAACGGGAATTATAATTGAGAAACCGGAAGCGGAAGAAAAAGGTTTTTTTAATTGGCGAGTGTTTGCTTCGTGGTTCACCTAGAATACAAATGAGCGATCTGTGTGTTTTTTTAAACTTCCGGCGAGCGTGCGCACGCGCTTTTATTGCTTTTGGAATAGCCAAAAATCTTCATAGAAAAACTCGATTTTACGTTTTATTCAGAGAAGAAAAAAAACAACAACGAATTAACATAATAATATAAATAGTAGTGAATTTTCATTATAGTGATAGAAACTATAAAAATTAATGCTCAATTAAACACATATTTTTATACTTTCATATAATGAGCGGGTATTAAGCGAAGGATCAGGGTTGAAATTTTCTTCTTAGTTTGACTGATGGGAATATTTCCCATCTTTTTTTTCTTTTTCTCATCTTCATATAAATATTCATGAGAGTGTTAAGCAGCTCATCAATAGGTGGAAGGGCATCTTCGGTGACGTATGAAGATGGAAGAGAGGGCGCCAGGTGGGGAAGATCAGCATTGTCATGTATGTAAATAATGAGGAGAAGGGCTATTGAGTGGGTGGTGGACGTTTAAAAAATATAAAAAAAAAGAAAGAATAGAGATTTTGTCTTTGAAGATGGCGAGAATGGGATTAAGGAGAAGAAGGGGATTTAAGTGGCTGACGGGACGTACATGTGAAGGGAAATGTGTAGAAGAAGAAGAGAAGGGGGAGGTGGGATGGAGAAAAGGCGGTGGGCAAACAGCCGGTGGAGGGCGCTGTCGAGCTGGAAATCACGCCAAATCTCATTCTTGTAGATTTATTTAAAGATGGGAAGAGAATAAAAAGTGAGTTGAGAAAACAAGATGGCGGCAGTGCTGCAGGGGGGATACAACACAATGCGATAAGTTATGTATTCTACTCCTCACCCGTTTCTCTCTCAGCATCGTTCAGCTTTACTCTTCTAGCTTCATTTTGCTTTTTCTCATCCAGCATCATTCTGCTTTTCTCTTCTAGCATCATTCTGCCTTTTCTCATCTAGCATCGTTCTGCTTTACTCCTCCAGCATCATTTTGCTTTCTCTTCTAGCATTATTTTGCTTTACTCTTCCAGCATCATTCTGCTTTTTTCTTCTAGCATTATTTTTCTTTTCTCTTCTAGCATCATTCTGCTTTACTCTTCCAGCATCATTCTGCTTTTTTTTTCTAGCATGATTCTGCTTTTCTCTTTTAGCATCATTCTGCTTTACTCTTCCAGCATCGTTCTGCTTTCTCTTCCAGCATCATTCTGCTTTCTCTTCCAGCATCATTCTGCTTTTCTCTTCCAGCATCATTCTGCTTTTTTCTTTTAGCATTGCTCTGCTTTTCTCTTTTAGCATCGCTCTGCCTTTCCTCTGGCATCGTTCTGCTTTACTCTTCTAGCATCATTCTGCTTTTCTTTTTTCCCTGTGTACTCTCGACTCGATAAGATTTTATTTTCCAAAAAATTCCAGTACTTATCAATTTGATTTTCACTCGAAGCACCGAGGGGGTGGGTAGAAAGGGGAGGGTAAAGAAGTGGGTGGATGTACATCATAGTTATGCTGACTTTTAAGATTTTGATTTTTTTTGTTTGAGGGTGGGGGAGTTGTTTCAATGGAGTGAAAGTGAATGATTTTTTTTCTTTTCTCTACAATCTCGAGATGGTTGTGAATGAAGCGGTGAGTGGAGGGGGTGTAGGAGAGAGAGAGAGAGAGGTTGATGTATATTTAATGCGATTAAATTTCAGGTTGGGAAATGAATTCTTTTCCCCTCTCAAATTTTATTTTTTGGCGCATTCTCCTAATGCTGCTAAATATATCATTCGACTTAGGTGAGCATTGAAATGATGATGGTTTCTCATACAAATTCGCTTCTTCTATTTTTTTTTATATATAACAGTTTTTATTATTTATGAGGGTTTTTTATTCTTTTATTTTTATTTATTTATTTTTTTTTTGGTACTTTACTTTGTTGTTTTTCTATATATTTTTTTTCTTTCTCTATTCTTTTTTTAAGGTACTGCAATTGTGTAAATGCATAACATTTGTCTGCAACTTTTTGTATTCTTTTTATTCATACATTTTTTTATACATTCTTCAAATATACCAGTAACTGAAACTTTAAATACCTCATCCTTTTTAACATAATCATTTTGTATTTAAAAATGAGGACACATTTTACACATTAATATTAGTTTAAAAAAATTTTAATTAATTTTTTAATGTTAATAGTTTGTTGAGTTTAATCTCTTTTCTGATAACATTTTTCTAACTACATTTAATTTTTTATTCATTATTTTTAATCTATAGTCAAGTGTTGATACTCAGTATTTGGCTACTTAGGATTTTTTAAGCAGTTAATTTTGTGAAGTTTTAATATAAGATGCTTGCCAATATTTGTCTTACTGTTTGTGAAAAGTTGGGATGTCAAAAAAAGTTTTGATGAAAACAAAAGAGACTTCTACTCTTCAACTTCTTTGGTTTTTTTTAGCCCTTCACATTTTCCACAAACTCAAACAAAACCTTTTTTTTGCCTTTTCCTTCCTTCCTTTTATTTATTTATTTATTTATTTTTCCTTTTGTTTTAAATTTTTTTTTTTTTTGGTAGTTGAGAGTTTAGTAAAGCGTATTGCTTGAACACATATTGGGTCAACAAATTAAGACAGTGAACAGAATTTATTTTCCAAATAAAAAAAAGGGGGGATGTGTGAAGGGGCTAGTGGATGAAGAGATGGACCGAGTAAAAGCCGCATTATAAGGTTGAGAAAGTTCAATTTAGGGAGCTTCTATTTTTTTTTTATTTTTATGAACTTAACTGACTCAGTTTATAGAGTCTCTGCATTTTCCACCACTTTTCACTTCGTTGTCTACCTTGTATTTCTCTTTTTTTGTGTGGGTGTTTTTATCATTTTCCTTTTTTTCTCTTTTTCCATCATTCTGCCTTTCTCTTTCTCCATCATTCTGCTTTTCTCTATCTCCATCATTCTGCCTTTCTCTTATCTCCATCATTCTGCCTTTCTCTATCTCTATCATTCTGACTTTCATTTCTTTCTTTCATTTTATTTTTTAACTGGCACTGTGTATTTTTCTTTCTCTCACTCTTTTGGTCTGATGAGGATAAACGTTGTTTTGTTCCTAGTGTTGGCCTGACGCGTTCCTTCTGCCTGGTTGACCATCGTTTTCTCTTTTTCTTCATTCACTCTCCCCAACTCCCCTTACGCTATTCTTTGTTGTACATAGGAAGACTATTTTGTCGCTACATCGACTTATCTAATCAAAGGAGTTTTTGGCCGATAGAGCGTAGACTCGGATCCTCGTGATGCCTCCAACCGTTAACCACTCCACTCCTACCTACCTTCACCATTTCTCCCCTCTCATCTCCTCCTATCTACCCCCACACATACACATAACATAGGTTTATTTAACTTGGTCTTTCTCGTTTTTTTTTTGTATTTATTGCTTCACTCTTGTTTGACTTTCCCCCTCTCATTTTTTTATTATATTTTTCTTCTACATTTTGAAAATTATTACGCAGAACTAAGTTAACCTATTTAGAGGCAACAATTTTTTTTTATATATATATAATTTTTTTTGTTGAAGAATTTGAAGAGATGAGTGAAGATTTAGTGATGGGGGGAGAAAAGAGCGATTTGAAATGTCAATCAAAATCCCAAGTACATTGTAGAGAGGAAACAATTTTGTTGTTGTTTTTATATATACACAGTGTGTAGGAAAAAAAAAGTGCACTCAATTGAACTAGTAAACAATGTAAATATTGTTAGGAAAAACTATTATTTTAAGGACTATTTTTTTTTTTTTTTACATTGAATTTCTATTCAAATATTTACATTATTAAAAGGGACTTAATTACTATTTCAGTTGAGTGCCCCTTTTATTATTTTTTTTTTGAGACACTCTGTATATTTTATTGTGTTTGTAGAGATGTGGGCGAAAGGAATTTTTATTTTTTCTTTTTTGTTTTTATTTTTTTATTTTTGGAATCAAATAAAACTCGTGTGCTCTGTTCCTGAACTTGGTTTGAAGAGCATGTTTTTTTCCTTTATAACTGTGGAAGTTTTCTTATGATGAAGGACATTTAATTTTATATTAAATTTGACAAAAATATTTCATAGGTTTTTTTTTTTTTTGAGATTTAATATTTATGTATTTTTTTACACTGATCACGTGGTTTGAAGATCATTTTCTATTAAACTTAATTTATTAATTTTGGGTACCATCAACTGAAAGGTTACCTGAAACTGCGAGGAGGGGGGCGAGAGAGATGCGTAATTGTGATTAGCCTAGAGATGACGGTGAAAGTGAAGAAGACACGAGGGGGGTTAGGAAGAGATGTGAGGGGTTAGGGTGGGAGATGGGGTGGACACTTTCCGCTGACTCGTAAGGAAAATGTGATGGACATCCGCATAATATTATTACGAGCTACAGTAGAAAAGTTGTATCGCGGTTAATTGAAGGCTTCGCCGCTTATTTAATAACGGAAAGAGAGAAGAGTGAGTGGTTTCGGAGGGAAAATTATATTGGCTGGATCGAAGATTCGATGTTCCGTACACACACACACACACATATATATATAGAGGTCTAATTTATGTGCATCGACGTATTGTGTATGAGGGTAATTAATAGCTGCTTTTATGTGCCGCCAACGTCATTTGCACGCATCCGCACAATTGCCTCTCGCACTCTTCACCCCACTATCTCTCTCTCTCTCTCTCTCTCTCGCTTACGTTTTTGGGGTTAATGCGAGAAGAGTTCAAGATTTTTCCTCGTCGTATTTTAATTAGTTTTTGTGGTAGAGCTATTAACTAATTATTTTTTTTAAAAAGCGGTTGGAAACTAGTTTCAAAAACTGTTTTTTTTTTAAACATTTAAGACAATTTTTAAAAAAAATTTGGTAAATTTTTTTAATCTAGTTTTTAGAAACTGGTTTTAATAAATATTGCAGAAGGATAGTTAATCTGGTTAAATTAAATCTGTTTTTTGTGACACCGAAAACTGGCAAAAACTAGGTTTAAAAATCTTGGTTAAATTTTTTGATCTAGTTTTGGAAACTGGTTAATTTTTTTTTTATTTACTCAAAAAAGAGATTTAAAGAATTCTAAGACTTGAGTTGAGTTTTTTGATGTAGTTTTGAACTGGTTTAAGGCTTTTGATCTGCAGATTTTAGAAACTGGTTTAAAAAAAATCTGTTTTTTTTTTTTTTTGAAACAAGTTTTAAGTTTTGCGATCTTCGTTTGAATTGAGTTTTATTAAGTTATGTTTTAGGAAACAGTTTAAACACAATTTTAGAAACTGGTTTTTATTAAATTTTGCATTTTTTTTTTATTTATGTAGTTCAATAAAATCT
Organism: Polydesmus complanatus; assembly: GCA_034692225.1. NCBI lineage: Eukaryota > Metazoa > Arthropoda > Diplopoda > Polydesmida > Polydesmidae > Polydesmus > Polydesmus complanatus. The sequence continues at coordinate 10,640 of JAQGAZ010003248.1, forward strand.
TGTTTTTGATTTGTTTCGACATCGAAGTTTTAAATGAAATTTTTAACTCATTAATTAATACATTACCGTTAAAGTGCAACGTTAACCGCAAACTCTTTTTAAATCTTAGAAAAAATAATTTTTTAATAATAATAATAATAAATATATTTTTATTATGAAGTTTGACCGATGTTTTCGGACATTGTCTCCATCCATCTTGATGTTTCGTTGTACGTGCTCTCTGCTCGGCGCGTAAGGCCAGAAAGTGACGGAAATTGCGTTGGGCGTGTTTGCGGATCTGAGTCACGCTAACAAAATGGATGGATGGATTACGTAATGGATTTTTTATGCTGCGGAGTACATAAAAAAATAGCATCGCTTAAGACGGCCACTAAGATCATCGTAGACGTCACAAGGGGGAGTGAGACCGGGGGGGGGGGGGAGTGATGGACGGAGAGATTCCCGCCATTATGCATCTTTGTGTACTTTTGCTTTTGCATACAAAGCGCGCGTCATTTTTTTTTATTCTTTTTTTGATGGATCTGAGAGAGTAAAAATGAATGAAAGGAATAAAAAAGGATGAAAGTCCCACAAAGTAAATTTCAAGAAAATCGTGTTTTTATTTGCTGAAAACAATTCTATTGAATATCACTCAATTTAACTTATATTATTTTCATATTTATCATCTTTAAAATTCTACCGCAACAAATTATTCTTAAAAATTGGACATTTTTAAAATGCAATGTTGAAAAAAAAAATTAAAAATTTTGAAAAAAAATCATCATTTTGGGTACCTTTAATGGACATGTGAGCAGCCATTTTTATTGTCACTTTGCGGGCAATTTATGCGCTATATTAAAGCGGATTGCACTTCCATTCTTTATGGTTGCTATAGGCCTGTATAAATAGAATCTTTTTAAAGAAAAAAAGTAAAGTTTTTGAAAAATGGCACATTCAGCCTTTTTATTGAGGGGGTTTTTATCTGTGAAAATGAGATTTTTATCTCTTTGAAAACGAACCAAAAAACAATTTTTTAATATTATTATTATTTTTTTTTTATTTTTTTATTATTTTTTTTATTTTTTTTGGTTCGGGCGAAGACTTTTAAAAAGAATGAATTGGAATATATAAATGGAATTAAATTTGGCCGAGCTCAGCGAAAAGCGTTTTCGCGCTTTTCTCCGAATCGTCTTTGTCATAATTCATGCGCGCGCCCGAGAGAGAGAGAAAGTGGGGTGGGTGGAAGAGTTAAGTGGGCGCTGTGCTAAACATTTTTTTTTTCTTTCTTTTTTTCTTTTTGTTGTGTTGAATTTGATGTGATTTATGCATCTTTGTTGTATCCAACTAATTTTAGTGTATCGTAGAGCGAGGAGGGGAGGGGGGGAAGGATGAGGAAAGTGCAGTCTCATCTCGTCTGCTGGCGATACACATATACAACTTTTTAATATTCAGATTTATGCAGCTCCAATGACGACATTTTACGTCGAGGTATTTCTCCCCCTCCCCCCCATCCAACACCCAACGCGGAGATTTGAATTTATTTGCTGAGAAGTCAGACTCCTTTTATTACAATGCGGACGACGCGCCAAATGAGAACCGGAAACTCTCTCGTTTCTACATTTTATTTTAGGGGGGAGGGGGGAATATTATCGTTATAGAATAATTTAAATGTTTTCATCTTTTACTAAAATAATGATTTTTGGGGCTAAAAAGTGGGTTTTATTAAGCGAGATTAAATTAAAGCAATCGAGATCAATGCAATTTAATGGAAGGTGTCAATCTTTAAGGTTAACAATTGAGTTTTGTTTCAAATTTGAATTTTTTTTTTTTTATTTTTTTTTTAATTTTATTTTTTTTGTTAACTAAATTTTTTTTTTTAATTTTGAACTTAATTTTTTTTTTTAATTTTAAACTAAATTTTTTTTTTTAATTTTAAACTAAATTTTTTTTTTTAATTTTAAACTAAA
>JAQGAZ010003249.1:0-12580 GCA_034692225.1 Polydesmus complanatus
GTATTATTCAGCGATCTCAATATACTATATATTTCGATATAATTACAGAGTATTAATAGAATAATAATAAAATCTTTGATAAAACCTCGATAATTTAAAAAAAATAAAATGTTAAATGTCAAACTAAAGTTAATAATATTCAGGGACCTTTTTGAAATACCCAAATTTATTTTTAATATAATAATTATTATAATTTTAAGCATTATTAAAACAATAATTATTATTATTCCTTTGAAAAACTAAAAAATCTTTTATTAATTGTATGTCCAATATTTTATTTTGCTAACTTAATCCCAATTGAGAACTTGGTTTTTTTAAACTATTATTTGGTCCATTATAGGAGAAATAAAAAAAAAAAGGTTTAAAAAGAAAGTGAAAGTTCATTAAGTAATAAAGAAAATTTAAAAAGATCGTAAATGTATTTAACACTATGCCTATAGTCTCGTTTAATAAAACTTCTTGGGTTGCACCAAACTTCTAAATTTAATAGCAAGCCTCTCCCACAACATCATCTATTTATTTACGCGTACTAACATTAGTAATTTAAGCTCGGGTAATTTTATTTCACTTCTTTCGCTCAAATAAATTATGGCAACAATTGAATTTTAATACCGTAAATAATCATTCATAAACTAAATTTTATTGAGACAAATTTAGCAATAAGTGGACATTAGGTGGTTAGAAATCCCAAAATATAAACGAAACAATGTGAGTTTGCCTCATCCGGATTTTATAACCGGATTTATTCAGCCCCGATACTAATTACCATAAACGATAAAAAAAAATTTATCCCCCTGTGGAAAAAAAAATTCCTATAGAAAGGTATGGTTAAAAAAAAAGTAATTGGGGAATTCTTAATAATTTGAATGACATCATCATCGTCACGAAAGGCGGTGTCTAGGTGAAGTGAAAGCAACGAATAGGATTGAGTTAAAAGTGAAAATACAGGTTCCCAATATTATAAATAAATAGCGCGGCAATGTTGCACGTTCACACCAGTTTGCAAACCATCAAAGCTTTGAAAAGTCAAAATTGAAGAAATTTCAGTCCGGTAAAAATCAAAAGTGAAGAAATAAAAAAGTTTATTTTATTTTAAATGATTGATAGTAGTTTAAAATTTGCACAAAAAAGAAAGTTATAACTTGTGAGGTGAAATCTCCACATCGGGTCAAGGTAAGCCTACATCATGTTTCTATTGTCCAAGTTATTTTCTAAATCGGCAAATATCTCTGTGTCAAATTTATTAATATGCTTTATTAACAATGGAAAAAGATGAGTTGGGAATATTTCCTCTGATTTTATACTTTATTTTATTTATTTATTTAATTATTTACTTATTTTAAATTAAAAAAGAAATTCGGTGATTATTGTCACGTTTTGCCGATATAAATTTCAAAGTAGGTCAACAATAGAAAAATGCTGCACAAATATTGAAACATTTAAATCACCTACAAATCTCCTTCCACACATACCCGGGGTATTTCACACCAAATATCACTTCAATTGGGAAATAACTTAACAACCCACTAAGCTATAATATTTCATACAAACGTTGATCATAAACTTCAAAATTTACTGACAAAGCGTGGAAAATAACATTAAAATATGTGCCTATTCGAGCTTACAAATATGATTATCAATTAAAAGCGAATAACTTAACCTAATAATTTTCTTAATCTCTACATTTCCAAATTTTAAATTAAAAGATAATAATAAATAAAAGAATTATAACACATTTTGAAATAGCTTGCATAACAAACTTTTTTTTTTTAAAAAAAAAAAAAAGGTGTTTTCCTTCGCTTTAAATGGCATTGTAATTTTTAATTTTCCGCAATTTTTAATAAGTAATTGCGCAATCAAGTTTGTAATCCAATTACTTAAACATTTTAAATTCGTGACATTACTACCGGTACGTTTAATTTTTTCTTCCCGAAAAAGATTACACGCATTTTAAAGAAGTTCATTAATGAGGAGCCCTTTAACCCACAGATTTAGCCTGTGTAGAATATTAGAAATAGTCAGGTGGAAGAAAATGGTCTTAGTGTGAATTTCAAGTGATTCAAAGCGACCAACAACAAAGGATTAAAAATGAAAACTTCATTTTAAAAGGATGCTAATCCTGACTTGTGTTGTTGTTGCGCTTCCTTTAAGCTGATGTGACAGCTGCTAATCACCTGTCACCTCACATTTCTCATTGATCAACATCAGACTACGCTGACACACTTCATCTCAACCATCATCTCTCTCATGCTGTTACAACATTATTTTTCATTTTAAATTTTAAAAAATTAAATTTTTTTCATTAATAATTATTATTATTTGAACTTTTGCGCTTTTAATCTCTCAACTTAAAAACAAACCCTTTTATTCTTCACAATAATTAGCGATTTTTATTTTCGTCTTAGCTTTAGATAAAACGTAAAATTAGCTTATTGGAAGAAATGTAAATTATCCGAAGAGTTTCTTACTTTGCTTTAAAACAATTAGCGCTTTTCTTCGATTCGAAATCAATTAGGATTAGAAACCTAGCTAAAATCCTCCATATACAGTACATTAATTGCATTAGCTACGTACAGCGTCACCTGTAACGCACTTTTCTCGAGGTGTTTTCGTCGTAACTCATCTATCAAAATCATGAAATTGAATACTGCTTAATTTGATTATAAACTTGCCTTTTTCGCATAAAACTACTTCAAATATCACGAAATATACAGTATACTGTAAATAAAGAATAGTTTTTGCTTCATTCGCTTAACGTTTTTATATCTATAAAATTATAACTATCGTATTAATTAAATAAATAATAATAATAACAACAAAAAAAATATTAGTCAAACAGGATATTTATTTAATTAGATATAATGCAATTAAGTTTATGAAGTAAAAACTAGACTTTAGAAAATACTCAACAATATTGACTTTTAATTTTGCAAAAGATGGTTACCGGTAGCAAATTAATTAAAAAGTTACGCTTTTGTAACTTCAATAATAAGTCTCGATCGTCATCCTCAATTACTTCAATTAAATAAATTCGTCTGATTGCGAAGTCGCCCACATCATCACTTAAAAAAAAAACAAAAATATAAAAAGGATACTTTTTTTTATCTCAAATTTAATGAATAAACTAAAGTTGGAAAAATCCGAAAAATGAAAAGTTATTATAATGTAGAATGAAAATTATTTAAACGAAACGAAACCTTTTTAACCTTGAACTTAACTACAGTAGTCATTATTAAAGTACTGAACTATGATTATAATGCTTGAATTAATTCTTAAAATTAATTTTTTTTTTGTTGAAGAGAACAACACATTAATAATACGTTGTATTATGTATGCAAGAATAGAAACTTAAATCCAATTATTACAAAAGAAAAAAGAAAAATGATGATGACGTAAATGATTTTAAAACTAGATTTATTTTTTATTGCCTATGATGTAATACGGACAAGTAAATTTAGTTTTAAACGCAGTTATTTTTTCTTTGAATTTCTATGCAGCGTCTTAAAAAAAAAAAAAAACTAAGGTAATTTATTACTTTTATACGACGTTCGAATGATTCAGAATTTAACAATGGCCTGTACAGCACACGTACCGGTTCATGTAAGTAGGAGCAAATCGCAATAATTATTAGGAGAAGCGTAGTTTTGACCGTCCTTGGGTTTCACCTTTCTGGGAAACCTATCGACTTGTAACACACACACATTTACTTCGATGAGAACATACTTCACCGATCTCTTAAATGTATTTTTTAAAAAAAGAATCTGGTTCCGTACTACAATAATAATGTTTGTGAAGGAAATGGTTACATGAAATCTGCCGGAAATTGATAAGGAAAACCCAAATAATTTTGAAGAATATTAATACGAGTATATAAAAACCAATATCATTTTACAATATGCCATATTTCAGCAGTAAAAAAAAATAGGAATTCCTTTAAGATTTTGATTGTTACCTATTGAAAAAATAAATATAAATTATTCATAAAATACTACTGTATTATTTTATTTAGAAATCATTACCGGTTCAATTTTATTGCTTTTATACATACGGTACTATAGCCTGCCTGAATAACAAAATTTAGAACAAATTTGCAAATCAAATTTTCGCACGGCACAAATAATTTGTATTTACGATTTTAAAAACGGCTCCTATAGCAATACGACTCGTATTTGTAATACTATTAAAGATCAAATTGACGATCTTAAAACCTTAATTCATTTGCATTCCATCACCTTAATTTTTAAAATATGCTACTACACTACTGGGTATCCAAAATATGCCAAACTTTTTTTTAAAAAAAAAATTTGTGTTTGCAATTATCGGTAAGTACTTCAAAGACTTTTTTTATATGGTTTAGTAGGCCATAACATAATACTGTATTTAATTTTTAAAATTTATAATAATTATGCACATGTTAGCTGAAATTCAATATGCATATAAATTTCTAAACCTTCACATTCTTATTTATGATATAGGCTACCCGGTACTGTAATTTGCATATTGTTGCCACCATAATACTAGTACTAGTATCACGCTTATTACGGTACTTGTTTTAAGAGCTATTCGGATAATCTAAACTTCTAAAGCCCTATAATATATTGTACGTCAAAAGCAAATTTTAACATTAAGCTTTTTGGCCGCCCCTGAAATGACCAAAACATATCGTGTTGGCGACTCTTGAAAAGTCGACTCAAAAAACCAAATTAGGATTTTCTTCCATTGAAATATTGTTGGCGCTTTCAATCATGTCAAAATATGCCATAAAAATTAGTAAACAGCTACAGTATTAATTTAACCTTTTCCACTAACGAAACTTTTCCAAAATATTTGATGCGTAGGAGTAACAACACCCTCAAAATATCAAACTTTATTCCAAGCAAAATTAAGATTACGGTTACAACTTTTATAAAATAAAATAAAAAGACGTGTTCCGCTACCGTTAAACAACAATTCGATGACACGTCATTAATAAAAAAAAAATAACAAAAAAAAAAATATAATAATAATTCTCCCTCGAAGAAATAATTGCAAATGCAATAAATCACCACCGCAAGAAAGAAAAAGAAAGTTATTTATAAATTCGCAAGAATCAAGACTAGTTTCTATATGACCCATAAAATATTATATTAAATAAAAAATATTTACAAAACCAAGTGTTAATAAAAATAGAAGATGATGCGTATGGAATAATCTAACTAAAAGTTCAAAATAATTTAAATTGTTTTTTTTTTCTTGTAGACTTCTAAAAGTTTCAACAGTCGATCATCAAACCGATCAAACCATAAGAACTCAGTTCGATTTATTCAGCAAAGAAAATGTTCAATAAAAAGCAATTACATTTTACCCTATTCTTAGCTGCTACCTGCACATTGGTAAGTTAAACAATGCAATTATTTAATTTAACCATAATAATACTGTATTTAACTATCCCGTGCGAGCATTATTTTCGATAATATCTTCTGATTTTTTTTAATCAATCTTTCTTATCTCATTTTTTTTTTTAATTTAATGACGAATAATTTTCATTCCACGATAAAATGCGGATCTTCAAAACAAAAAATATATCTCATAGTCTCCCACGTCATTATAATAAATTTAATAATGCGATTTTTATGCCACCAATGTTCAATATCGACGATATTTATCTGTAATATTTTTCAAAAAGATGAAGATAAAAAAAAAATGAAAATAAAAATAAAGCCTACCCAGCCTATGTTTGTTCAATAAAAAAAATTCCGCTCATCAAAACAAAAGCGTAATAAAATTAAAAGAAAATGTTAAACGAGAGAGAAATAAATATTCCTAAACTGTTTATTATCTTTTTTTTTTTCTTTTATGAAAGTAAAGTGCTTATTTATGTGAAAGCTGAAGACTTTTACAACTCAAACATGATTATTATGGTAGACTCACACGAAGCCTAATGCAGAGCAACGTTCTTTTTTTTCTCCCCCTTCCTTTTTTTTTATTATTATTATTTTGCGCATTCAATGTTTCGGGTTAATTTTACGACAAACGATTGAATCGCTCAAACATAAAACTTACCACATTTTTGTTTGTACCAAAGATAAAAACATTGTGTGGAATGTCGAAATGAGTGACAGTGAATAAGCATCACAACTGTTAGTCCACTCGTACTTAAAAAAAAAAATAGCACAACAAATATATCAAAAAAAATAATTAATAAAATAACTAGTCTTTTAATTTTTACGATGTTTTCACATCATTTCTTTAACGCTTATTAAAAGTTCAACGATTTCGCATTCTTACATTAAAAAAATATATACCGGTATTACCAAAAAAAAAAAAAATTAAAAGAGTCATTATTAAAGGTCAACATAAAAGTTTCTTTTTTTAACTAAAAAAAAAGGCCTATGCTTTCCCCGTTTTTATTATTGTCGGATTTTCTTTTTTTCTTCCACTCTGTAAAAATATAGAAAGTAACAAAAAAAATTTTTTTTTTTTTTTGGAATTAAAAAATAAAAGTCAATGGACCAAGAGCAAAAAAAAAATGAGCCAGGGACAATCGCGTGTAGATCTTTTTAACCTCATTTAACCCTACTTGAGCTTTAAAGTTCTATTTACATAAATATTTCTTACCCGGCACGAACCTTATGGAGAATGGACCCCATTTATCATCATTCTTCAACGTTAGACAAACTCAAATTAATTTTTATAGCGTTTACATAAAATATGCGAATAAATTATTTTCGGAATGAAATGTCCCTCTAATCATATTAATAAACGTCTCGTTTAAAATTCATGAGATAAACAAACGATTCCTTTTTTTTTTTTTTTTTTAAATAAGTTAAGCCATAAAAACTTTTTTTTTTTTTAAATGTAGTCTCAATACTAATTAATTGCGCCGCTTTTTTGTTATTTTCCCTAGACTATGCTGCTATCGTATTATAATATATTTTTCAATTATTACTAATCTTGAAAACGAAAGCAAAGGGATAATAAAGAGATAGAAATATAAAATGAATGAATAATACGGTAATAATAATAATATTATTATAGTGCAAATAAAGCTCTCCATTAATTACTATTTCAACAACAGTTACTGTTAAACCCACTTTCTCAAAAAAATTAAAATTTTAGAATTACATGAACATTACAGTACCGGTATTATTGAAATTTTATTTTATTTTTTAAAAAAAAAAAAAAAACACCGACAAAATATTAATGTAGTTTTCGACTTAAATTTGTGACTAACTTAAACTTTATATTACAGTGTTACAATTTAATTTTTTGTTGCAGTACAACTGTACCGATAATTTTAAAAAATTAAACAGAAACAAAATGTTTGACGTCAGCTTGTCTAGAAACTCCCATATATTATAATCATGTGGCGTAATTACTGGTAAAGCATTGTCAAAATATTGCTTCAATTAACTACACTGTATAATTACGTGTACATGTATAAGCATTATTATGAGTCTACAGTAGCTTAACTGCTAATAAAAATATAAATCGTAGTATGATAAATACTGTAAATTAACAACACTACCGGTACCTTTTATAAATACTGCACAGCCTTCATAGTAACATTATCTTGGTAACATACTGCACCTCATATACATGCGCATGTATCATTGTCATTTTAAACTTAATGTTAGGTCAACTAATGCTTGTTTTGGTGTTAATTATTTTTGTTTATTATTAGTTTTCAATGATGGAATCAGCGCCAGGACCTGCGTACCTTCCATACGAATGCACAAAAGCATTGGACTGCGGCCCGGGCGAATGCTGCGTCATTGGTTAGTATTCGTGTACTGATCGAACAGTTCACCTTCGCATTTTATGATTTTCAATTTCTTATCATTTGCAACTCAAAATATCTATTCATTCAAAACGCACGGTACATAATAATAAAGATGAAATACAGAAATATAATATGCAGTATATACACTGTACTGTACTATAATATTATTAATAATACTATTCATAAGAAATGTAATCATGCTAAAATATGAAAATCCTACCGTACCAGTGATCTTTCTTTGTGTTCAATGGCGGTTTTTTTCTTCCCCGCCCGAGTTGGTTGCAGAAGGCGCCTTCTTTTAACGAAAGAATAGTTCAATCCAATACGACTTTTATATTACCGTACCGCACCTTGTAGGCTAATTGCATCTACTTTAACTATTTTTTTTTCTATAATTGTTATAGGAATGATGAGATACAGCTTCCCCACGTGTTTGAAATTTGGTAAAGAAGGCGATTACTGTTTCGGAACAAGTCAACCGAAAAACGTTACACTCCACTATCCAAACGGTTTAGCTTTGGAATTAAGCGACGTTCACACACTTTTCTGTCCATGCGACGCTTCCATGGCTCTGTCTTGTCAACAAGGCACGTGCCAGAGCAAGATGATCGACGACATCGGCAATCAGATTTAATTTACGTAATTGCCCCTTTTCAATCATAGTGACAGTGCCACCAAAGTCGAATTTCAACTTTTAAAAACTTTTCTTTTATAATTATTATTACTCGCTATTATTTGTCGATACTGTATTTAAAAAGAGTATTAATATTGTAATAATTGTGACGAACGAAGCGGTTCCACGAAATGTTGACTTTCATTTCCTGATCTTCCGTAGCGCGGCAATGGATCGAAGCTACGTAGTTAAATGCGCAACTTAAGATCTCAATTAAAATTTATTTATTTGCAAATTATACAAACAATAATTACGCGCATTATAATTTGTATTAATCATAATTTTTTTTTGTTTTACATATTTTAAGTTTGATACTTTGCACTATACTTTTGGTAACATTTTTATTTTACGTAAGATATCAACCATTACGTCACTGAGATGATCAAAAATTCACCGTTAATGTGCTTTTCTTTCATCTAATTTTTTTCTTCTTTATTTCCTACAGTGAACATCACATTTAATTTCTATTAATTTTAAATTGAAAAATAATTCTCAATTTAAAAAAACATTAAGCCTACATTTAATAATAGCGAACAAAGAATTTAAACGTACGATAATAAGTTATTATTATAGTGATTAGTGTCAAGTCAAGACTTCATTGATACCTATATTAAATGTGACGTTTATGTTTCTCATGTTGCTATAAACAAATTACTGGATAATTATTTACTTGCATAAACTCGAATTTAATGAAATGCATGTACCATAGCATGTACATGTACTGAACTGTACTCCCTTCCTTATGTCAGCCTTCCTGGGGGGGCATGTAACCCTAATGTACAATCCGTGTTCTTACTCCTGAAATTATATTGAATTTACACTAGTCATCTCAATCTCATTGAAATGTGATGATGCTCGAAATATTTCCTCTTATTTCTTATTTCATTGCTATTCTTTTATGTTTGTTAGTATTCATAAAATTGTAAAGGACGCCAATATTATTGTCAAGGAATAAATCTCTTGTATATATTCAGAGATCGCTACTGTATTTTGTTGAATGAAATAAAATAAATAAAATTAAAACTTAATTTAATGATCATTCTAAACAATTTAAACACTGCCGACTTTCAATAATCATTTAAAAATAATTTGTTTAATATGTTAAATACTCATCCAATATTCCGGATTTTTTAAGATTTTTTGATCAACTTTAATAATTCTTTTATCATTAGTCCGACACCATCGTAAATTTCATGAAAATTTGGCGTATCGTACATGAACGCCGGAGTAGTTACCACTAAATTCTTCTTGTCTACCACAACACCGTGCACAAATAATTAAGGGGAAAAAATATTCTTACTTTTAAATTAAAAGGTGACAAATTAAAAACTATTGTTCGAAGGATATGTCAACTTTTCGATTATGATGAATTGCTCCCCACTGTTTAGCTACATCCGCAGTACCAGAATAAGGCCACTTGCCACTGCCATCGTCTAAATGCAGCAAAATAATAATTTCGATATTTAGCAGATAGTCGAAACACATTTTGTTAATACAGTAATAATTTAAAAATACCTTTATCTAAGCCTAATGTGATTTCAACTCCGGGAATAAGTTTAGCCGCCAATATAGGAGCGATGCAGCATAACCTTAATAATAATTAATACCGGTCATTTACTTTTTTTATTATTAAAATTACAGCATTTAATTGGAAAATTTGATTACAATATACCCTATTGGAATTTTTTTCGAATGGAACTCCTTTATTATTTTTTCTATCTCAGAATTTATTTTGCAGTTGCTTCCATCAGTGGCAAAATTTGATCTGTAAAATATATTCTGCAAAGTCATGTATAACAGTACTTATAACTTTGAATAAAATAATTATACATGTAACATGTATAAATAAATTATGCATAATATTTAAAAAAAAAAATCAACCAGCTTACAAATTTTTAGCAACCCCAAAACCACCAGGAAAAACAATTGCATCGCAATTTTTGATCTCCGACAGAGGGTGAATTTTTCCTCTGGCAATTCTTGCTGACTCAACTAAAATGTTTCTATAAAATTAAAACATAGCTTCATTTACAGTGCAGTACATCCCAAATCTCTAAGAAAGCAATAATTATTACGCTGACAACTAACAGAGTCCTGCAAAATTAAGCGTTATAAAGACGAAAATTTATTTTTTAAAAATTATCGTACGCTTAACATAATTTTTTATTACGTTGCTAAACGCTGTTAATTATTCGGTGTCATAAATTTACCTAGTTTCATTTCCTGATGGTTCTCCTTTCACATGATTCACAACATGCATTTGATTAGCATCTGGAGCGTAAATGACAGGTTCGGCGCCTGCACGCGTAAGATGAACCAAACAACTACGTGTTGAAAGATAAAGCAAAAAAAAATTAACTTTTTTAAATTACAGTGTACATGTCCAATATAAAGAATTCAAGTTCACCTTAATTAATTAATTCTTTTAATTGTAAACGCATTTAAACTTACGCGGATGCTTCGTGTATTTCACTCCCATCGTAAACCCCTGTTCCAGACAAAACCTGTATGAATATTAAATACAGTGTAAAAAAAATGTCAATCGCAAAACAATTGGCTTGATCAATCAGTATATTTACCACAGCTATTTTCGATGCCGAAGAAGAAGCAGTGGTACTAAAATTATATTTAAAAACAGCTCCAAAGGACAATCTAGTCAATCTCAATCCTATCATTTTAATAACACAGCCGATAAACTTAAATGACAACTTCCAGGTTGAACTTCTAAGCGGGATTGTAACAAGATAATTGCACTACTGTACAAAATTAATACTGCAATTCAAAATTTAACAAAATATTCGCTAAATATTATTAGATACAGTACAGTATTATCAGTTTATTCTTGACCTTCAACCTTCGTCACATAATTTTTGTTCTAACGCTAGATGGCACCATATAACTCCATGATGGCACCAATACGGATGAAACGATAATTAAGCGGGCGTTTTAAATTACCGCTTGAATTATTTTGAAAATAATTACTACAGTGTATGTACCAGCTATTTTAATTTATAAATTAACACTTTCTTAAAGCATTTTAAAAATATATTTTTATTTTGGAAATTAACATTTTGCTATAGTCTAAAATTTTTAAAAATTAGATTATTATTCAACAGTAAATTTAAACTCGACAAGGTTATCTATTCCCGCTTGAATAACATCGCCGGATTTGACAGAACCAACTCCCGATGGAGTTCCCGTTAAAATTAAATCTCCGGGTTGCAAGGTAAAGTACCCGCTGATGAAAGAAATAAGATGCGGAATTCGAAAGTGCATATCTTTAGTATTTCCGTTTTGTCGAGTGACTCCATTCACGTTTAACCATAAGTTTACATTATGAGGATCAGGGATTTTTGATCGATCGATGAAACTGCTTATTGGGCAGGAAGTATCAAATCCTTTCGCCACTGTCCACGGGTGCCCTTTCTTCTTGGCCTCATCCTGTAAATCTCTAGCCGTCATATCCAACGCCAGAGCATAACCGCCAACATATTCCATCGCTCGCGCTTCAGAAATATTTGATCCACTTTTACTAATTATTATTCCGAGTTCGACTTCGTGATGCAAATCGCTACATCCTAGAGGAAACTAGCCGTGGATAAAATTTTAGTATTTCAGTACAGTACAATCTATTTAAAGTAGACTGTTTCTTTTACTTTTATGGGATTTCCTTCAACAACATATGACGATGTTGGTTTCATGAAAAGCATTGGTTTTTCTGGCATGACATTACCAAGTTCTAAAGCATGATCTCTGAATTTAAAAGCAAACAATTAAGACGTTGATATTAATGTGGAAGAATTTTATTTCAAATTACTTGTAATTCCGACCCACTGCTAAAATCTTTCTTCCTAACTGCACAAATTTACTAAGATCCATCGCTCCTTCCATAAACTCACTGTGATGAAAAAGTACTTCTATTAACTTATAAATTGCACTTCAAATTAAAATTATTAACAATTAATCTGTTACCAACCACAATAGGCATCATCAGAAGGGCTCAAGGCCAAAAGTCCAGCAATGTAATGTATTCGGAAACAGTTTAGACTGGCCTATTATAATAGCTAATCCTGCTTTTACTCGACCCATCTAAACCATGCCTACTACTGTCAACTATCTACTATGGTTCTACATGAATTGTACTG
>JAQGAZ010003250.1:0-12579 GCA_034692225.1 Polydesmus complanatus
AAAAATTTCGTTATTTCGACGTTTCGTTATAAAAATTTCGTTACACCGAAGTTTTCGTTATAAAAATTTTATTATTTTGACGTTTCGTTATAAAAATTTCGTTACACCGAAGTTCTCGTTATAAAAATTTCGTTATTTCGACGTTTCGTTATAAAAATTTCGTTATTTCGACGTTTCGTTATAAAAATTTCGTTACACCGAAGTTTTCGTTATAAAAATTTTATTATTTCGACGTTTTGTTATAAAAATTTCGTTACTCCGACGTTTTCGTTAATCCGATGTTTAGTTATAAAAATTTTGTTACTTTTCGTTATAAAAATTTCATTACGTTTCGTTATAAAATTTTTTTTACGCCGACGTTTTCGTTATAAAAAGTTCGTTACATCGACGTTTTCGTTATAAAAATTTCGTTACGCCGAAGTTTTCGTTATAAAAATTTCATTATTTTGACGTTTCGTTATAAAAATTTCGTTATTTTGACGTTTCGTTATAAAAATTTCGTTACACCGACGTTTTTGTTATAAAATTTTCTATACTTTGACGTTTCGTTATAAAAATTTCGTTACTTTTCTTTATAAAAATTTCATTACGTTTCGTTATAAAATTTTTGTTACACCGACGTTTCCCTTAAAAAAATATCGTTGCGTCGATGTTTTGTTATAAAAATTTCGTTACATCGACGTTTTTCGTTATAAAAATATCGTTACACCGACGTTTTCGTTATTTTTATTAAAAAAAAAAAACAATTGATTTTTGTTGGTTTTTTTTTAATTCAAAATCCTTAATAAAAAAAAAGAATGAAAAAGCGGTTTGTTTTAAGCGTTTTTTCTAAACGTAGCCGGCTGCTCATCATTCTATCGCGTGTTATTGACTCTCTGCTATCTCCATCAGCTTTCCGGTTCCTGTCTGTCAACAAACTTCTTCGATAACATTGTTGTTTTGCGCCCACCAAATCGATTACAAAACGATTACTTTTTTCTTAATCGCGCTAAATCCACATTTAATTAGAGGTTTTAATGTTAGGTAAACACACATCATCCCCTTCCCTTAACTTAAGTCTACCCCTTAAGTTAACCCCCTTAACACAGCTCGTCTTTCATCGTCTGACATTACGCACGAAGGACATTTCCAACGAGTTAACCTAATTATTACTCAGCCGATCACTCGCCTAATTACTAGAAGAAGGAGAGAAATAGCTGTGTGAAAACTCACCGAGTGGCGGAGGAAAACCTTGTTAGGTATAAAAACCTCTTCAAATCACGTGAACACTAAAGTTAAAGCAGCAACTAAAATAATAAACTTTTTCAAGATAGCACTAAAAAAAAAAATCCACTCGTTATTAGTGTCCGTTTTCGTAATTAAGAAAATTACACTTTTTAAGGTAGGAATACAATGTCATGAAATAAAATAGGATGAAAGTACCATAAGCCTGGGTACATACAATTTTTTTTTTTTTAAGACAAAATCTCAATTTTTGAAAAATGGTACTTTCAGCCTTTTTTTATTTCCACGCCTGATCCTTCCTCATTATTAAAATTTTAAAATTCTTGGAAATTCCATTTTTTAATGTGGAATAATTTTTTTTAATGTAATTTATTAAGGAAATGATTGGTTAATTCAATTGCGTTCTTTATTATGAGCCACAAAATAGGTATAAACACCTCTAGAATACAATAATTCTCCTCTTAAAACGATGCGATTGGCGGGGAAGAAAGCGGTTTAAATCAAGTGAAATGTTGCTTAATAAGACACTGAAATAACAATAAATTTTATGCTTTCTTAAATCACTTTTAAAAAACTACTTTTACAACTGAGAAATAGCAGTTAAAAGTGTATTGAACTTTAGTTCGCTATAATAATAAAGATAAACAATGCTAAGATAGACTTTTATTTATTTTATTGGATTTTTTAAACACTTATTTTGGGTATTCAAAAATTTTATTAATTAGGTAGTAGGCCTACTACTGTATTTAAATTTGAATAATTTTGAAATTGAATTTTTTTTTAAAAAATTGGTTTTCCATAATAATTATTATTATTATCGGTTTTTTTTTTTTATAATGATTTTTTGTGCGTTAATTTTCACATGAGTGAAAAATGGTTTAAGTTATCGATTTTATTTGTGGTGAAATTCCTATTCGCGTAACACGTGAAGGATATCTACAAATTAACATTCATTTCTCCTCGTTGTTGTTTTTTTTTACCGGACACAATAATAATTTATTAATGATTACGTCGGCCACAGCTCTGCTGATCTAGTTTAGCTTAACCCTTTCGTTTCACAAACCGATTTGTACTTAATAGATCACACGTCATAAAACCGTGTTGTTGCTACCGAGAAAAGAGATTGAAACAAAACAAAACAAAAACAAAAAATAGATTATAATTTGAAACTAGTTTGGTGAAACTGGTTTAAGCTCTGAAACCTGTTTAAGTTTTTATTTATTTATTTATTTATTTTTTTTTTTTTTGAATTTTACGAAATTTTGTTTCGAGAAAATTTTAATCTGGCTTAATAAAACCTTAATCGTGTTCAAAAAAAAAAAATTTAAATTTAAAATTAATCCGCGTTGTTGCTACCAATATGTCAAAGGTTAAAAAAAACGAAAGCTAATTTTTAATTATTAAAGTTAATGGATTTGCGCATGCGCACACTTCCAATAATAAAACTCGGATTTGGTTCGAATTGTAATCTCGTTTTGTTCAGAGAAAAAGTCCCATATTTTTTGGACTATAAAATTGGAGATTGGATCTTAATGAAGATGGTTTTGTGTGGCAACGACATGAAACGCGGTTAATTATCTCGTCGTCTCAACATTAAATATTTGCATAAATAGGAAATGCGTTTTTTTTTTAAAAAAAAATGTGTCAAAAGAAGCGTTAATAGGGTCAACTTCCGCTCCTTCTTAACTACTTCCTCTCTTTCCCATCGACACGGACTTCCTACAGCAGCAGCGTTTAGTGTGTCACTTGGCCATTGTTGTCGAGCGCCATATTGGCCTATACCGAGCAGAGAGTGTAAAAGGGGGTCGAGAGATTAGAGTAGCTGTAGGTTCGAATGAAAGCCGCATACTTTCCTATTGTCTTCCTACTTCCTTCTGGCGCTTTTCAATTGAACTGCCGGCTGCGGAACTGGTTTAACCACTTTTTTTTTCCCCCATCGCGTTCGTTCAAAAGATGTCAAAAATAGGCTGAGCGATCGATTAGCGAAACGAGTGAGTGAGGGAAGGAGTGGGTCAAGTGAAGGTGAAGGTGAGTGACGTCACAAACAGCTCCTTTTTCATTTAGGATTAGAGTAAATTATTTAGAGTAAATTATGTCGGGGAAATAAAAGTTCGTTATATCGAAAAGTTCGTTGTACCGAACTGAATTTTGTAGAAGAAACAAAATGCAAAATCTTAAAACAACTGAATTTCGTTATACTGAACAGAAAACAATTTAAAATGAATTTCGTTGTACCAGTCATTTTGTTATTCTAAGCAAGTTATTATAATTTTGTTAATTGAACTTTGTTATATCGGTCACTTCGTTTTGAAACAATGTATGTACTCAGAAATTCATTGAAAAAGTACTGTACAGTACAGTATAATATTATTACACAGTTAATTTCGTTATACTGAAAAACAATGCTTTGTATAGTGGATTTCGTTATACTGGAGAACATTGCTTTGTATAGTGGATTTCGTTATACTGAAAAACAATGCTTTGTATTGTGGATTTCGTTATACTGAAAAACAATGTATAGTGGATTTCGTTATACTGATATAAAAAATAATGCCTTCTACAGTGCGTTTCTTTATGCACTAGAAAATAACTACATGTAATGCTTTATGAATGAATTTCGTTATACTGGTACAAAAAAAAAAATAATAATAATACTAATAATGCTGTTTATTGAGAATTTCGTTATATTGGTATAAAAATAATGCTTTAATGCACAGCGAATTTCGTTACACCGGTACTGAAAAATAATGCTTTCTGCATTGAAATTCGTTATAGTGGAACAGTATTACAGTACGCGGATTTCGTTATATCAATCACTTTAATTTTATTGAGGAATTCATTATTGCACAGTGAATTTCGTTATACTGGTACACAAAATAATAATGCTTTCTACACGGAATTTCGTTATACTGAAAAACAATGCTTTGCACAGTGAATTTCGTTATACTGGTATTAGCAAAAAAAAATACTGTTCATTGAGAATTTTGTTATAGAAAAATAATGTTTTAATGCACAGCGAATTTCGTTATACTGAAAAATAATGCTTTCTGCATTGAAATTCGTTATAGTGGAACTAAAAATAATAAAACGGTGGATTTCGTTGTATCGATCAATTCGATGTATGGCTAATTTTTGTTTCGTTGCCTGCAGATGTCATTAGTAAAGAATGTGCGTGATGACGTCACTGTGGCCTCCGTATATGTGCCATACCTTTTTTTTTTCTTTCTATTATTATGACTTTCGATCGATTAATTATTTGTTAAACTTTCTCACACGAAGGAATGACGAAAACGCCCTCTCGCGACACGCGGAAAATGCCTCTTTTAAGGTATTTCTTATGGTGTGACCCATCAAACACTACATGACACGTATGAGATAAAAGAGAGAAAATGTTGGCCTCTGACCTCAACCCAAAAGGTGCAGCAACATAATTTTATTAAAGGAATAAGGATGGGTCTCGGCTTCCAAACGAGGAGGGAGGGAGGGGCCGGGGGGGGGGGGGAAGTGAGGGAGGGGTGAAGGGGTGGGGCGGGTGTGGTCAGCTGTTGTTGACCTTGTTCTATGCCTGATGGAAAAAACTTCCTTTCGCGATACAGAAAACAGTGGCAAGGTCGAGTCCGAAACACCTACGGAATAATTAATTATCACCGTAATCGATTATTAATTATATCGATATCATCTGCACGATTTTGCTTCAAATTCTTTACTTTTATCGGAGAAAAAGAAAAATCGTGATTATCTGGACTTCCGGTGTATTATTTATTTATTTATTGTGTTTTTTTTAGATAATTAAGATTTTAAAAAAAATTATATATATTTTTTTAAAGATTTTTTCGAGATAAAATTTATTGGTTAATGATAATCGATTGTTGTCGATATCGTTAAATTTAGTTTTAATTTTTTTTGCTTTTGTTGTTTTTTGTGGATGAATATTTTATGAGGTGTTATGACCACTTCCGGTTGATTATCTGGTTATTATGATTGTTATTATTATTATTTTTTTGGAAAGTTCCAGAAGTAAATAATCGATAATTTTTCAATTTGTTTGTTAAGTTGGTTTAAAATTGTTATTTGAATTGTTATTTGAATTGTTTTTTTTTTTTTTAATGGTTCGTTTAAAAAAAATAACGAATGAATTAAAATTTTGAATATTTGAACATAAATTTCAATGGAGAAAAAAAATTTTAATAAAAATTTCCTTCCAAAATTTAACAAAATGTCGTTCAAGTCGAATCAAAAATCTCGTTCAAGTTGAATCAAAAATCTCATTCGAGTTGAATTAAAATCTCAATTCAAGTTTAATCAAAATCTCGTTCAAGTTTAAACAAAATCTCGTTCAAGTCGAATCAAAATCTCGTTCAAGTTGAATCAAAATCTCGTTCAAGTTGAATTAAAATCTCAATTCAAGTTTAATCAAAATCTCGTTCAAGTTGAATCAAAATCTCGTTCAAGTTTAAACAAAATCTCGTTCAAGTCAAATCAAAAATCTCGTTCAAGTCGAATCAAAAATCTCATTCGAGTTGAATTAAAATCTCAATTCAAGTTTAATCAAAATCTCGTTCAAGTTGAATCAAAATCTCGTTCAAGTTGAATCAAAATCTCGTTCAAGTTGAATCGAAATCTCGTTCAAAACGAACCAAAACGTTGTTCGAATCGAAATAAAATGTCGTTCACGAATTTTTCACGAAAAACACGATTTTTGTTTTTTTCGCTTCTTTTATTTACTTTTAAGATGAAAACAACGAAAATCGAGAATTTAAAGTTAAATCAACTTCCGTTCTTAGCTATTTTTCGTGATTTGGGGATGTTTGGCGCGTGTTTAGTGACCTAATTACAATCGGTTCTAATAATAATAATAATTGTTTGGAGGTCGCGTATTGGGAGGGTGGCGTATGGAGAGGGAGGGTGGCGTATGGAGAGGGAGGGGGGGGGGGCGCGTGTGTAGAGGTGGCTCATCTTCTCTCGTTCAAACTGGGCCAATTTGCAGCTCCCTAATTCTATTGTGTTGTTACGGAGTGACGTGAGCAGGGAGGTGGGAGGGAGGGGGGCCGCCCCATTGTGTCGGTTACGCCTGACGTCACTCACCTCAAACAAACAAAACACACAAACCTCAAAACTTAATTCACTTTATTCAATCAAATTAACCGAATTTTTTTTACTTAAATAATAAATATATGTAACTTATATATTTTATTTTATTTATTGTTTCGACTAATTCAGTTAGGTGCACTTTTTTTTAACGAACACCGTGCAGATGTATCGTTCGCTTTTTTTTTTTTTTTTTGAGCAGAAAATCAAAACCGGAAGTCCTTAAAATAAAAATTAAAAATTAAGTATTGTGGCATCTATTTTACGCGATAAAGTGTGTACAGGGTGGTTCAACAAAAAGTAAAATGGATGGCGCTCATTTTGCACTTTCTCTCAAAAAATATTTTATTGTCCGCTTTATACAGGTTTAAATTATAAATAGCTTCGGTGCTCCAAATTTCCGTTTCCGCGTTGAACAGGTTTTTCGCTTTAATAGATATTTAAACATCGCGTTTTAACTTTTGTCCGTTTTTACAGCTTTCGACCATATTATACAGGGTCCGTCTTAAACAGGTTTTGCTGTATTTAATTATTCAGTTACTTACTTTTCTCTTCAATTGCAGTTGTTTATGCAATTTTAAATAGGGTTAAATAGTTTACTTTTTATTTAAAAAAAAAAAGAATAGCGTTGATTAGTTATTAAGTTCCAGTAATTACGTAGTTAAGTCATTTGCTAATTGATTTATTTTAGCGTTTAAGAGCGGTTTACTTTATTGTAATGCTAAGTGTTATTTTAGAAAAGATAATTTCTGGCTAACAATATTTAATTATTAGTATAACTTGAGTTTATGTTATTTCATAATAATAATAATAATAATTATTATTCTTGTTTCGCTAAAAAAAAAAGTTTATTCTTATTTTTTTTTTTATTTTTTAACCGAAAATTTAAATTCGGAATTTCCAAAAATTATTTTTTTTTAATAAAAAAAAAAAGTTGTTGTAGAATGCGTTAGTCATTGTTGAGTGCTGTTCATTGAAGCGTTTTTTTTTTGTTCAACGTAATAAACTTTTTCGTCGTAAAAACCCGAAAAATTATCAGTTCGGAGAGGAAATTATACTATACAGTAACACAAAAAAAAAATAACACGTTTCATACAACAAAAATTTTAATGCAAAAACAAAAAGATTTAAAAAAAAAAAAATAAATAAAAAAAAAAAAAATTTAGTTAAAAAAAAATCGACTTTTTATGTTCGTTTATGTTGAGTTATTTATTGGATATTTTTCTATAAAACATCCATTAAACTTAGAAAAAAAAAATCATTAAACTCAGAAAAATTCTATCAAACTTATCAATGTTAAAATGTATTTTTTTTTTCGGTAGCAACAATATACACCGTGTTCAGAAAAAAAACGTTGAATAGCGCACGTGTTAAATAAAACGTTGCGGCTGCATTAGCTAATGGAACAAACATTAAATGTCACTGAGACTAAAACTAATTTAATCTAAACTATAATAGCAACTATTTTACGCTTTTTAAAACCTCTGACGAGTAAAAATGAACGTGAGAATGACGTCATTATTAATAAAATGGCTTTGACTGAAGAGGACAGAATAGCGAGTGGCGAGCTCGTCTTGCCGCGTGTGTTGAGGCCGAAGGGGGACATTTTGAACACAACATTTAATAATTAATTATTAAAAAAATCCTTAAAGTGAAGTTTAGTACACGTGTCATTCAAATATTTAGATTATTAAAAGGATTTTAAACTAATTCAGTTGGGTACGCTTTTTTAATGCTAACGGCATTCAATTTTTTTTTCCTGAACACAGTGTATATTTAGTAACACACAGGTTAAAGCGAGTGAGATGAGCCTCGAATCGAAGATCAAGTAAACCTAGATCACTTTTCACCCATTTAAATTGAACGTTACGTAACGCCGCACGCTTCACGCGCTCTCGTATCGTACCTTATGGGATCTTTTGATTTCCCGCTCAAACCAATGACGTCACCCACGTGTCGCTGACAGCAAATGGCGCGTACGACTTGACTTATTTCACGCGCCATTTCGTCGCTACTAACGAAATTTGCGCGCGCTAATTGTCTTCTCATTTCCCGCCATCAAAAAAAAAAAAAACTGCAATTACATAATCTGTGATTCAACCTTTTTACAATTATTATTACAAATTATTATTATTATTACATCATTAATGTGGTGGCGCATGCGCGATGATGAAGAGCGGTGGTGGCGTAACGACAAAGCAAATCAATCAATCGATGAAAATTGAATTCGGTTCTCATGTTATTACGTACAGTGTATAGGAAAAGTGTGTGAATTCCCATATCCACGCATTATTATCATTATACATTTTATATGTGTTGGTGGGGGGTTGGGCTGGTGGGGGGGGGGAAGGGGAGTGGGTGGGGCAGTCATCCGTAGCGGTATTAACGTTGGCTTAACCTATTTTACGCGCCATTTTGTTTGCGCGGGAGCAGACGACGTTAAATGTTTTCCTGTCATGTGATTTTTATTTTCAAAATTTTAAATTGTTTTTAATGTTTTTCTCACGTCCAACTGTTACTGTCTTTTCAGAATTTAAATAAATAAAAGCGAAACTGATTTGGAACAAATTTTAAATTTCAAATACAAAAAATACACCATTTTTTTTTTCCAAGAAAACAAATTATTGTGGAATTTTGTTTATTTATTTATTTTTTTTTTATTTAAAAAAAAATTTTTTTTTTTTTGAAGGAATTTTAATTTTTGGGGCAAAAATTTAACTTTAAATTTAAGTAATAAATTTTAAACACGTTAAAAAAAAATTTTTTTTTTTTTTAATACCGGTAATTAAAAATTTAGATTTTTTTTAAATTAATTTTGTTAATACGAGTAAACTATTTTTTATTAAAAATTATTTTTATAATTTGGTTATTTTTTTAAAGTAATTTATTGAATTTTGATTTATGTTTTTTTTATGTCTCATTCAGATTTTTTAAATTCAATTTGATTGTTTTTTAAATTTTTGGATTATTAACAATTTTTTTTTTTACTTATTTTACGTTTTGTTTATTATTGTTTTTTTTTTTTGTTAATTTCTTTTTCTTAAATTTTTTTTTTTTTTTTTGTTTTATTTAATTTTTATTTTTTTTTTTTCTTTCAAAAATATTTGTTTTCGAAAAATGTTTGGTATTTTTATCTCAATTTTTCTCTTTTTTTTTTTTTTTGCTCAATTTTTGTGTTAAAATGTTTTGAATTTTGCATAAAAAAAATAATAATTTTTGTATAATTTCAATTCTTTAATATTATAAATAATAGCATGTTGTTTTAATTTTCGACAAAATATTTTTCGATTTTTTATTTATTTATTTATTTTTTACCTTAATTTCACCTTATTTACTTCCATCTTTAATCTGACTTTTATTATTATTTTTCGAGAAGAGATTTTTTTTTATTTTGTTTTTATTGATTTATTTTTGACATTTTCAAAAAATGACAACGAAATTTTCTGCCAAATCATTTTTTCTATTTCTTTATTTCATTTCCGGCAAAAGCAAAAAACAAAAAAGCCATCATCACAACTTTTGTGACACGTACGTGACTCGCGCACAACTTCCGGCATTCTATTCATCTTTTATTCACTCTCCGCTTCTGCGTTTTTCTCCCGTTTAAAACGCTGAATCGGGGTTTTCGTTTAACGTAAGAATAAGAATAAACAAGAAAAGAAAAGAAAAAGTTTTTCCGGTAGAGGTCGCTCAACCTCAAAATGACACTCGCTCATTTCCGGTCATCTGAAGAGTGTGGCACTGGCCCCGGGACGTTCGCAGGCCGTCACTCACTCAGGCGGCCATCTTGAATGGAAATAATGAAAATGAAATAATTGAAATGAGCGATTGACCTGCTTCGAATTAATTCTTCGATCTGCACCGTTCACTTCCGGGAGAGAGAGAATTTGGTGCAAAAACAACGCAACAATTAAACGCAAATTCTTAATTAAAAAAATACTTTTTTAGTATTAAACCTCAAAAAAAAAAAAAATAAACAATTATATTTTTGTTTGTTGTTTACCGCAAAACTTTTGCTCTGTTTACATTTTTTTTCTCTATTTTCATTAATTAACATTGTTCTCAAAAAGAAAACTTAATTAACAATAATTGTCTATGGTTAATTGTAACGGTGAAGTATTAGAAGCACATGGCTCACGTTGAGAAAAGTATGTGCTCGATTTAGAAAATAGTACCTACATTTTTTATTTAAAAAAATAATAATAATAAAAAAAAAAAAATCTAATTAAAAAGTTTATACTTATTTAGCTGAAGTATCTACTCGTTTTTAAACTACTCGTACATTACTTTAATTACCCAAGATAGGAGTGAAAGCTTTTATTATTCTCAATTGGTTTATCATTTTTAATTAAAGTGTTTACTTATTTTATAGTAGGATTTACTTATTTAAGAACAGTTTTGACTCATATATTTTAAGATAGGTGCCGTTGCTTTTAATTGAAGATGAAACTCATTTACAATAAGTACTCATTCATTTAATAGTATCTACTGCACATTTTAAGCGAATACTGTATGTACCCAGTCAATGAAGCATCAACTTTATTATTTCTTTTAATAGCATTAACTCATTATTTAAAAGTATTTACTAATTTATAGGAAATTATTCGCTCATTTTGGAAAAGCGTTACCTTATTTTTAATAAACTAATAACTCACTAGAGTAAAGTAATAACTTACCTTTGTAAAGTTTTTGCTTATTTCAGGAGATTTTCTCTTAATTTTTTTTTTAAAGTAGTAACTCATTTGTTTATGTTATTATCTGACTTATGAAAAGTATTGTCTTATTTTGGAAAAGTAGTACCGGAAACTCATTCAAATTAAGTAATATTTTGCTTTGAAGACATAATAATTCGTTTACAGTGTAGTTATAACTTATTTTTATTGAAGTATTATCTCAATAATAGGTTTCCCTAATTGTTTTTTTAATGTTACTAATTTATTTCAGTATTTACTCATTTGAGATAAGTATTTACTCATTTGAGATAAGTTTTTACTCATTCGAGATAAGTTTTTACTCATTCGAGATAAGTTTTTACTCATTTTTACGAAATTAATTTTTAAAGCGAAGTATTGATTCAGTAAATAAGTAGTATTTACTTATTTAAGGAAAGTATTGACTCATTCAGACGAAGAAATTATTCTAGTTAAAGACTTAATTACTAATTTTCGAGAAGTTATAACTTATTCTATCGAAGTATTTGCTCATTTTAGAGAAGTACTAACTCATTTTTTTTATTTTTTATAAAATTGATATAAACATCTTTTAAATCGAAATATTTAAGTTATATTTAAATGAAGTAAATTGTTTATTTAATCTACTAAACTTCTTTAAATATTTGCATGTAAATTGCTTCAACAAATAAATAAAAAAAAAATTTATTTAAAAAATTTATTTTTCTTTTTTATTAAAAAAAAAAAAATAGATTTTCAGAGCAAAGAGAATTTACATAATAGATAAAAAATAAAAAAAAGTCGTTCATTAATATGCACTTAACATTTCTTTTGGTGAAGCACCTACTACACACGATGATAGTGTTAGCTCAGTGAACCGTGAAAATAAAATAAAAATAAAGTGTTTGCTCACTCAACAAATGAAAAAAAAAAAATATAGGTCATCATTTTGCGCTTCAAATAAAAAGAATTAAAAAAAGAAGAAACAAAAAAAAAAGCAAATGATTGTTTCGGCGCGTAATTTGTGCGGTTTTTAATTGCAGAAGATGAATGAGAAGCGGAAATTAGCTTCCACACAATAATTGCTGCGCTGTAAAATGTAACGCACGCCATCTACCACCCCTTTTCTTACATCCCCCCCCCCCCATTCCCCTGAAAACGCCCTTTGACCTTTGCATTTCTTTCATTCAACGCGCGTGAACAAACGTTTGTTTGGCGCCAAAAGCCGAGAACTCGTTTTTTGAGGTCATTGACAGGTAGCGCTGAGGGTGGGTGGGTGGATGACCGGAGGGGGCGGCTCCGCGGGGGAGAGAAGGTGGGTGGAAGACACAAAAGGACCAGAACAAGCCTTGAACATCTTCGCACTTCATTTCCGTTAACAAAAAAAACATATTTTTTTTTTAAAAGAAAAGCGCAAAATCTTCAGACACTTTTCTCATACAACGAAATCCTCGATACATGTACACCGAAATTAAAATCACCAGAAAAATGAAGTATGTTTGAATGGGGATAAAAGTGACTTTTTAGATGTAAAATGACGTCAGGAACACGATGCCGTTGTCCATTGGTCGATATCTCATCGATTTCAAAAGTTATT
>JAQGAZ010003251.1:0-12545 GCA_034692225.1 Polydesmus complanatus
CCCCCCCCCCCCCCCCCCCCCCCCCCCCCCCCCCCCCCCCCCCCCCCCCCCCCCCCCAAAGGGGGCGTTGGCTTCTTTCACCAAACTATTTTGGGTTTTTCGGAGCTGAGCAAACCTGTTGATGAAAGTGAAAATGACTTCATCGCGGTGAGAAAATGTTGTCGGCAGGGGGCGCCTGATTAATAGCGGAATAAATAATTACCTGTTAAGAAAAGTTGCGAGTGTGTGGGTGGGTAAGAAGGGAGGATGAGTGGGTGGAGCCGAGGGAGAAAGAATGTGGCGTTTGCTTAAAGATAGAAGGAGAGAGGAAAAAAATCAACATCTTTTATATCAACAATAGGAAAAGGGGTTTGGAGAGAGGGAGGGAGTGGGTGGGTTCGTTAAGCGGTTATGCCGCCAACCGAGATTTATTGACTGGCAATTAATTGAGTTGAATGGCTGACAACGCCATTTTTGTTTTTACTCACAGCCTTAATTCTCGCTCTTTTCTCCTATTTTTTTTTTATTTTTTTTTAATTCTATCTCTGTACATGTAGTCTTTTCCTATCTGTTCGTGTGAGTTTTTTTCCCCCTCCCTTTCCTTTCTTTCCCTATCTCTCTATCTCCATGACTTTCTTGTGTATACTTACTTAATTTAAAGTCTATTATAGAAAGTGATTGGGAGTGCAAATGCGCGTTAATTGAATTTTTACCGGTGAAAATTGTTTGTTTTCCTTTTTTCTAATTTTATTTTCGAGTTGAAGGCAGTTTTTTCTTTATTTGTTTTTATTTGGTTGAACTTTGTGGGTGATGATTTTAATTCCAATGTTGGTCATTTCAGTCAGTTTTTTTTATTTTTAATTTTCATATTCGTTATTAATTTCAGGGTTTGAGAAGTTGTTAAATTTTTTTTATGGTTTTTGTACTAGGAGTTAATTTGCATAACTTAGATATTGCATTCAATAGTTGAGCTTTAATTTTAATTTCAAATTGTGTGCTTACTTTTTTGTGCTCAATTTCATTTTCGCCTTGAAACTTTCATATTTTAAATGCTACTGAACATTAAAAATGCATGTTTCATTCTCGATTTTTTATCAAAATCTAGTTTGTACTTAGTTTTGCATTCAAATTTTGTTCTTAACAATTACTGTATGTGATTTGTTTTTGTTTTAAAGTGGTAGTAATTGTTGTTACATTATACTGAAATTGATACTCGTAAATGTACATTTCTTCAGATAGACCGATCGAATAATTTCGTTTTACTATTTTCTAAAATCTTTTTACTTTTCTGAACGATTTTTGTATGTTTTTGTTTGTTGGCTTGTTTTAAAATTTATGTTTTTTTTTTATCTAAAAAACTTGGAGTTTTTTTTTTTTTTTTTTTTGGCGTTTAATTTTTTTCTGCAAGTACAGTATCATCTTTCCACACTTGGTTTTTGTGCCTAGTCATTTTTCAGCCGCCATTTTGAATACTTTTGGCCAGTAGCGTTGTCTATTTGGCGCGTATCTCATCGTGTTCGGTCATTTGTCACTTGCCAAACGCGCTTTTTTTCCATCTGCCGTTTGTGTCATGTATCGATGAGTCGGAGGTGCAATCGTGACATCCCCACCCTCTCCCACCTGCTGGACCCGCCCACCTCTCGATAAGCCTTAGCCACGCCCACTCGGCATCCTCAGCGCTACACACGACCAGACATTTTTTTAAACGACATTGACCTCTATCTATAAGGTCAACAAGTTTGTGTCTTGTTGTAGGATAAGCAGTCTAATGTAATACTACCGCTGCTCGTGATAAAAGGAATCGAATCGAACTCTTACATCATCTATCGTTCCCCATCTTCAATTAACTATGCATACTTTTTTTTTTTTTGGATAAGACTGTTTAGTTTACACTTGGATTATCGCCTTTCAAATATTTCACGATTTTTGTGCATTTGGTTTTCTTATTTACAGTATCTTAAATTTTAATTCCATTTTTTTAAATGTGTATACCGTAGCTTAGCTTATATTTCATTGCCATTGCCTAGTTTAATTCTTTAGTTTTTATTTTAATTTTGTTTTAAGTTTAATTAATTTTGTTATTTATACTTGGTTGTGTCTACCAAAGAAAGTGTTTAATAGAAAAACTCATGGTCTTTTTTGCCAAGTACTGTATTTTGAAAACTACTTGTTAATCTTGTTCCATGTTGTGTGCACGTTTTTTTTTGTTCATAAAAAAACTAGTTTGTTTTAGATTTGTTCTAGAAAATCTAAATTAAAGATCTAGAAATTTAGATCTAGATTTAGAATTCAATTGTCGACGTTATAGAAGGAATGATTCAACTTTACGCAAAATTAAGTTAGCAAAATTTTCATTGAGAAAACTAACGGTAACAGGTGAAAATACTCGCATTCTACTTTGCACAGGTGAAAGTAATTTTCTATGTTTTTTCTTTTAAAAAGTAATCTGGAAATAAAGTCTGCGCCATATTTAATAAAAAATTAAAAAAAGACGAGAAAAAAGCTCTTCTTAATTAACGAATCTGAAAAAAAAATCACATTTTACTTGGGTTGACAATATGATTACGCACTTAGAATCTCGCTGTAACCAAAAGGATCGCGAGAGGATGAATATTAACTAGATTTTACGTGCAACTTCGGCCATTTTCTTTTTCTTCTCGTTCGCCGGCAACACGAAGAGGTTTGATAAGGTTAGAGAAGCAGGGTGGGTTAACAGAAGGGGTGAGAGTAGGGGGCGTGAACCAAAGTTGGCACCTGACACAACATTGTATTTTTTGATGAGTAAAAAGCGAGATAAAGTTGTTGGGGTAGCGGAAAGCATCGCTAGATTTGCTAATAAAAAGTCAGTGTTACACGAGAACTCAGGTTGAAGAACTAAAAAAAATAATTTTTTTTCTTCTTCTTTTTACAACCTTTCGTTATATCTAGAAAAGTGTTTTCTCATTTTTTTTCTTCCTTTTTTCTTTCTTTCTTTTTTGTTTCGATGTTTGTACGCTTTCTCTCCCTCTGCCTAGATGTTGTATGACATGCTATTAAATTCGCTGATAACAGGTTGGCGATGTTGCCATAGCGACGGGCGCTTTTTCCAAGGGTAGTATGTTAGGGTGGGTGAGATGGTGAAGCCATCCATATAAATGCCCTCTATTTTCAACGCTAAAATGGCGGCGGACGTTGCGTTGTGTTGCACATGTTTACGTCTGTCTTCGTGCTCAAAGTTATCGTACAGCGAATCGTGTTGCATCTCGTAGCTTTTGATTTCCTACCGACATCCCTGCCAACCACCCACACCCGCTTCTTTACTTTATGCACTTTTCATCGTCCTTTTTATGCATTTTGTGAGAATTATGTTGAAAAATACTTGAATAATGGAAATTTTCTTTCTCAAAACTTTTATGTTAAATTAAATAGTTATTCAGTGTAACTTTTTTTCTTTCTTGTAATGTGCGTGTTGAATGAGTACCGGTAGAATAAAAGTACCTAAAAAGGATTTTCTTTTATTTCAAGTTGACTGCAGCATAACAAACGAGATTGTCATTTAAAAATAATATAAACCTTTTTATGTGCAATAATTATTGTGATTGGTACAGCGACATTTTCGATACATTACAACAAAGTTTTTTTGAAGTTTTGATGGAAGTCTTATTTAAATAAAAACAGCGTGTTTTTCTAAATGAGAATTTTGTTCTATGTAGTTCCTATTTAGAAAATGTGATCGGCATCACGAAATTCTTAGCTTCTACAACTAGACTTTTTTTCAGTATTTAAATTGAAACATGTGGCGTAATGTGATTTTGAGTTGTTATTCACAAAGTGTTCGTTTTTGGTACTTTAATCATTGCATATTATTAGATGAATAGACATATTTTTTGTATATTTATTTTTCAGTTTTTATTTTTTTTTTTTTTATATTTAGAAAACATTTTTATTCATTTCCGCTCTAATTTGCATTAATGAATACACCTATTCCATTAGCTAAATGAAAAAAAAGGCTTTTTCGGTGAGGTCACTCAACGTCGTAATTATGCCATTAAACTTTTCATTAGAATATTAAAAGATACCGATTTGCATTTAGAAAAATTTAACTGCAAACTACTAATTTGACGGTTATGGTTGAAGTCGCAGTTAAAACCTATGAATAGCACTTACCGTATTTAAAATAAACTGTCTTGAAATTAATAAAAATAGAAGTAAAATAGGCTACTTTTTTTTATGTAAACGTTAAATTATTGTAATTTTTGGCTTTCTGATTTGGTTGTATATTTATTTGTAATTTGTGTTTTTATTTGTGGACTTTGGGTCACAAATAAAAACCTCTTTTGTCGGATGAAGTTTCTCGAGTTTAACTCCGAGAATTTATCACTCCGCAATTCATCTGATGTCGTTCTTTTCCGCAGCTTATTTGCGCATAATAATCGAACATAAAATGTATTTTTACCTATTCATTGAATTTTCGCTATTTTTCTGCATTATTATATTAATTAAACCGACTGGGGAGATGGCGGGGATTTCAAGCGCTTCAAAAATTGATTTTGATATTGATGGAGTGGCGAACGAAAGAAGCGCAGTGCAGTGGATTAAAGCAGTATAGCGGTACTTTTTCCATAGGTGCGACCGTGCGACACGGCGTTCGTCGGTGGAAGTTGCGGGGGAAAAAAATCAACACCCCGAGTTTAGTTTAGAGAAAAAGAAATCGATTAATAGTCGATATAATCTTGCGGTCCATAAAACGGATTACCACAAAGTGGTCACCCGACGGCTTTAGTGCGATTGCCACGCCACCGCGCGCCAAGTCCGCTCGCACATACACTTAACATAATAAATGGTGTGGCAGGGGCCAAACGCAATTCTAATTTCGATAAATCGACACTAAAATTGATTGACGATGTTTTTCCCCCTTCGACTTTTACATTACGACAGCTTAAACTATACGAAGAGAATGTGTAGTAAAAACTCTTTTACGAAGTAGACTACGAACGCTGCGTATAGTACGGAACGCATATACTTGGCACAACAACATAATATTTAATGAGATTGAGCTGAACGAAAATAATATTGAATTACAGTAGCTGGGTTCAGTAATTATTAAAAGTCAAAGCAAAGACAAATATTTAAGACAAATTGAAAAATCAGACGAAAAATTTGAAATCTAAAGTTCATTTGATTTACTGGTTCTGCAGCCTACTGTTTGGTAAAGAACCAGACCTGTACAGAACCAGTATTCCCTCCCAGCAGAAGCTGTAATTACCGTTCGCCCCGGGGCTGATATGAGAGAAGGAGGAGGCGGTGCCGCCATCCGGAGACTGAAAAGGACCTAACGTGACGGTCCGTACAGCCCACTGACGCATCACCTTATAATTTCCAACTTCACTCTATCGTAATTTACTTCTGCTCTTCTTTTTTTTTTATTCTTCAAGTTGTAAAAAAATGCGCCAAAATATTTGATCGTGCACTAAAGTGCTGATTATGCGTTGGGTGACATCATTCGCTCTTTCATTTCCTGCAGAGAGCTATAAAATTAGCAGTTGCGGTGCAGGGCCAGGTATGCACATGGCGGGAAAGCTCAAGTGGCGTGTGGGGAGTGTTGTGGGACCAGTGGCGCCACCATCGACGTGATCGCTAAAACTGATATTAAGTCGACTGGTGCTCTATAATTTCCAACAAATTGTTTTTAGTATAAAACGAAAAATGAAAATCTCGGTGAAGAAATAAATGAGTTTCGCCAAATTATATGTTAATCCCTTAGCTAAATAACAGCCAAGTGGACCAAGTAGAGAGGTAGGTGCACCCTCTCAGCTCCTCCCACTCCCACGCCCTTTCTTATTAAAAAAAATATACTCTATACAATATAAAGAATTGCGCTGAAATTTAATTTCAGGGGATTTTTTTGTTTAATTCTTAG
Organism: Polydesmus complanatus; assembly: GCA_034692225.1. NCBI lineage: Eukaryota > Metazoa > Arthropoda > Diplopoda > Polydesmida > Polydesmidae > Polydesmus > Polydesmus complanatus. The sequence goes on from JAQGAZ010003251.1 coordinate 5,879, forward strand.
ATTTATGTTTTAGGGTTGCGATTCTTTTAGTGTGAATCTGGCTAACATTTTTTTATTGCCAAATAATTTGAAAATTACGTGGGTTGACTCACCATATTTCTAAGTCTATCTAGCCAAGGACATACAGTAGATGACTTTCTTACACGGTGACTTTGAATACAATTAAAATTAAACCTTTTTTTTTTTAAGAAATTTTTTACTTTATATTCTTAATAACTTACTTTTTTTTTTTTTTTTAAAAAAAACTTATTTTAAAGTTTTCATCGACAATCTAACGGTTAGATTTTTATAAATCTCATTCAAGTACATCTACTATTAAAATAAAAAAATGTCGTTTAATCTTGCATAATATAATATTCTATTTTGTATATTTGGGCTTAGTTTAGCTCGAGTAAAGTGCTATTATTTGTGGTTTAGCTTTTTCCTTCGTTCTAATGCTTAAGTCTAATGCTTTATGGCGTTTACATTGTTTCTAATATTATTGCATTATTATGCGCACCTGAGTTTTAGAGAGCAAAAGGGGCGTGGTATAAGGGGTGAGGTTTTCCTGGTTCTTAAATTTCTATAGAAATATCCTAAATATTGAAATTATCATCAATTAAAGAATGATTAAAATATCAATTTTATTATGAAATCATTTCTTGAAGAACGTAATGCCAAAACCTTAGGCGAACAAACTAATTACATGTATTACGATTTAACATGATTGTATTACAATATTTTACATGCACTTTAGTCGATGTTCTCCCAAGTAATGTATGCGCAATTATTTGCTTTAGTAGTTTGCTTGTAGCGTGTGGAAGCAAATGAGAGCTTCTGAATTTTCACATTCTGATCCAGCCTGTATTCGTCGTGCTTTAGACATTTCGAAAGTAACCTATCGGGGGTTTATATTTTCTTTGGCAGTAAGTCTATTAAAAATTATTATTTATTAAGGTTATTATTTATTTAAAATTTAAAAAGAAATTGAGTAATATTTTTAGACTATTATGTTTTTCCAATACGTTCTGATTATAAAAATTCCATAATTAATGTACTTCACTATTTTGTATAGATTGCATTTTGGATATGTCTCATACTGTACTTCTATCACGTTTTTGATTTCATTTAAAAGTTATTAGAACCTTTCGTTTAAAAAAAAAGTTTGTATTTGTATAATTTAATAGTTGAACTTCTTGATTGAAAAAATTAATCATTTTTACTTTGTAGTTAATTTTAAGTTCGATTGTTTTGCGTTCTTTTAATGGTTTAACTATAAAACGTAAAAAATTCTGGTTTAACCTTTGTTAATTGAGTTAATTAGATGTATTTAAGTTCCATTTTCGCGATTTAATAAAGAGGGTTTGGCAGTTTAAGTATAGAGAGCGAAGACGTAAATGTGATGTTTGCTGCTAATTATTTTACGAGGTGTATTTAACAGCTCCTTAAGCTGTTTACACCTGTAGCAGACGATGTTTCACTCTTCAACTTCAAAAATAAACAAACAAAAACATTAAACAGAGAAGGAAGTAGCAAAAAATTCCCATTTCTAAAAATATCATAAATAAATAATTAAGTATGAACGCGAAACTTTATTCAATAAACGAAGATAAATTTTGGTGGATTAGAACGACACGTCATAGGCGTTACCCGAGGTGTGACGCAGCCGCGGTAATCCGGTGACAAGGTCCACTGAGCGTGTGAACGGGCTTATGATGACGTCACGCTCCGTCAAAAATATCATTATTATTATTTCAATTTACATACTTTGAGTTGGGAGTGAAGAAATTAAGAGAAAAAGAAAGGTACCCGCGCGTCACGAAATGATATAAAAAAAATCAATGTTACATCTGTTGCAATAAAATAAAAAAAATTTTTACATGATTATTATTGGTCCATTTGAGAAGATTGGCGTAGATATCAAATTATCAAAAGGATGTACAGAATGGAGAATGGAAAAAAAAAATCTTTTATATTATTGTACGTTGGATGTTTGGTGGGTGGGTAACAGATGGAGGCTAAATGGGGCGGATGAAGGGCAGAAGAAAAGGAAATAATAGTTCTGTAAGTTGCGCCCTCTTGAGGCTGGATTAAGCAGCGTTTTGTGAGGAGAGAATGATAAGAGAGGAAAAAAAAAGTGAATAAATGGTTGAAACAGCAAATTATACACTACTTGGCCACATATGAGTGAAACTCACGTGTATATCAAGGGGAAATGTATGCAATTACGATTAGTATACGTTAAGAGTTAGGAAATTATAGGCACGGTGAGCTCTGTGGCGTGTGAGAGCAGACCAAATGGCGCCAACACTCTCTGTCTTACCTATTCTGTCTTACCATACAATGTCCGAATCTCTAAGAAGACAACAACAATAATAATTATTAGCCAACAAGGACTTGATGATAGTGTCCAATTTAGAAGTGATCAATGACACCGATGCGAAACGTCACTCGCTTTATTTTACAGGGAACTTAAGCCTTTAGTAGGCGATAATATTACATTTTTCATTAACTATAGTATAATCCCCCCCCCTTCCTTAATTACCCTCTTTTAACCGGCTCTCGGGCTTAACCAACTTTTTCATAGCCTAAAGATTTCCTGGATTTGCTTCAGATTTCTTCGAAAAAAGTTCAAAAATTGACTAAAGCATTATAAGTTCATTAATTATTACATATATATCGGGTGGCGCAAAAAAAGTGGGACCCCTCTTGAAAACTTGCAATATAACCAAATTATGTTTTTGGCGAATTTAAAATTGTAAAATTTTCTTTTCTTCCTAGCTAAACCTTTGACGTAACTTTTTCATTAACTTCCTATCGTGGTTTTTATAATATAATATTTTTTTTAAAGTTTTTACAATTTTTTTTTACAATAACAAATATAACAGGGGGTCCCACTTTTTTTGCGCCACCCGATAGTATTAAATTAATCAAATGGAGTTTGGTAACTACTTTGTGTTAGTCAATGGAAATACAGTAAGTTAATAATTATTATTAACGTAAATAAAGACAGATTTTTCTTCGTCCGATTAAAATTTCTGCATAAAAATGTGTGTTTTGAAGTTGGATTAGATTTTCATGCTTTTTTAAAATGGTTTCTTGTACTTTAATAGTGAAAAAAGTGTTTAAAAAAATTAACGAAGGAGTTTTTGCACCAGAAGAATGACGTCACCCAGTTTATGCACCACGTCACAAGTTTTGACTACATAATTTTCTTGTAACATTATAACGTTCCGTATGCTCCCGCATAGCAAAAAAAAATAGCTTTTATCAATGTATCAACCTTATGTTTTTATTTATTATTGATTTATTTATTTGCGAGTAAAAGAAATGGTACCGTATCATTATTTTAGCGCGTGTGGATTTTCAGGTCACGAGGTCAGCACTTTATTCCTTTTTTCATTATAGAAAATATGACACACACCGAGTTTAAAGTGAAAAAAGAAATTTATTATTATTTTTTTTTTCAAATTGCCAGTGTTTTATGTGCGAGTAACGTTACCACCTGCTCGTTACCGTAGCGTGCGTTCCTTAAGTGACTTGAGTGTGGAACCGGAGTTTTCGGGTCCAAAGAAAAATCTTCTTTTCCTTTTTTGCTCACTGCACGCGGCGTGTCATGTCCCTTGATCCCACTTAATGCTACTCACTTCCTTATTTTACGTCAGGAAATCGTCCTATTTAGGTCTTTCAAGTCACGTGTTCCCTCCGTTCCACAACTCTGTTTTCATGTTTACTCTTACGTGCCCTTGTCACGTCCGTTAAACACATTTCTATCTTCTTTTTTTTTTATTCTTTTTCTTATTCATTCCGCCTTCCTATCCATCCGTCCGACGGAATAGAAAGAAAGAACATATGCTTTTTGGAAAAAGATGTTTTCTTTTTGGCCTATTATTTATTCCAATATAGCGATGGCTTCATCTCTGACATGTATATGATTGGTGGAGGAAATCGTTACATTTTCTTTCTTACGTTGGATATAATATATGGGGGCAGCTTGAAAAGTAGAACAAATGGCATGATTTTATAATAGTAAAAAATAGCGTTAGACTGACAGTAAGTAAATTTATGTGAAAGGTTTTTCTCGTTTTTTTATATATAATATATTTTTGAATTTGAAAATTTATTTTGAGACGTCAAACTAAACAATCTTTTTTTTATATTTAAAGTACTGTATATACCGGTATATATACACAAGTATATATTTTTTATGAATTACAAAATTCGATTGTATGATGCAAGGAGAGAGTAATATAAAATAAAATGATTTGGAAGCTCAAAGGTTCACTGATATTTTTGGGTACTGAGGAAGTCTGATTTTGTGCACGAAAAAACCCATTTGATGTGAACTTGTTGCTGGTTTGGTTTTTCACCGTTTTAGCTGTCCTATCCTGGCTGACCCAACTCAGAATTATAGGGACAACGAACCTGGAGAGGTCAGAATGTCATCCCTATAACGAACAATTGTTGTTTTAAAGATTATAATTAATTTTTGTTCTTTTGTATGTACGGCAAAATTTCCGATTGTATTTCGTTTTTAATTATTTTGTTGTGGGCTACAGTATTTTTAACTACAGTAAACTTTTCCTTAATTTTTGACGAACTTTGTTCCAATTTGAATCACATTCTTTTAAATAGGAGACTATGTATACACTGCAGATACTTAAACATAAACTTACCCGTTTCTAGTTTCATACAATCATAATGAATCATTACAATCCATCACATTTTTAAACGAGTTTTACTCTTAATTTAATTCAGTTTCTTATTCATTTTTAAATTAGCTATTTTTTGAAATATTATTTACTCAACTTTAGCTAATTTTTATTTAAATTTTTTTTGAACGCGTTTATCCTTAACCTTTAACGCGCACTATTAATTTCAATTTACGAGTATTGTTTAAAAGAATCTTACAAATTTTTCTTGTTATTTACAGTATCTACTGTATTTTTCGTTTTTACCTGATTTCTAAATCTAAATTTAGGCCGTAAAGGCAGATAAAGAGATTTTATCACTTTAATTTAAATACTGTATCCTTAAACAATATTTAGTTGAAACGGTATTTAAGAGCTAGATCAAAGCTTCAATGAGTTTTTAAAACAGGTCCAGCTTTGTAATTAAATGCATTATTCGTGTCCTTTTTCTTGATATTTTAAATTGTTTCCACACGGTATAAGATATGAATGGAAACAAAGTCTTAGAAAATTGGTAAAAGAATTTGAAAAAATAAGTATACACATACAGTATACTGTATTTTTTTAGTTCTAATCGCGCGTATTAAGTCTTGATTGTGCGGTATGAATGCGGGGCCATTAGCGATGTAGGAAGTTGGCGAGATGCGCGCGCACGTACGTCTGCGCAAACCTTGACAGCTATTTGCATAAAGTGTATTTTGGGAATTTGTATGATGTGTCTCGGATTTCATTTGCGAGATAATCGCGCGCATATACGTATCGATTTTGCGTGGAAAACGCTGAAATTTCGAGTCCATCTTCAGATCTTAGAAGAAGGAAAAAGAAAAAGAAAGGTGGTAAAAGAAAGTAATGCGCGGAAAAGCCGCCAATTGTGGGCCCCCTCACGCCCTCTACCTACTTTTTATTCTTTTAGAATTTTTTTTTACTTCGATATAGCAAAAATCTAAAAGCAAAAATAAATGTTATACGGTTTTTTTGTTTTTATCTTTACATTTATGTTCCATCTGCGTAAAGTTTGAAATTTTTACTCATTTTTTTTCCTTCTTCTTTGGCGATTTTTTTATGACAAAAATTTGTAGATTTCGACTTTGAAGGTGCTTTTTTGTGAATTCACGTAGCGATCTTACTTTTTCTTTCTCGTTTTTTTCTTTAGGTCTTTGGGGAACTATATTACTCGATTCGTATACGAATTAACTAAAGGAAGACGATTTTTTTCTTTCTGTCATTCTATCGCTTTGATCAAAGCGAAAGAGAGAGAGTTAATACACTTAATCCCTCGTTTTACGCGGTTCACGTACGTTCGTAAAAAGTTTCGCGTATGTTGAAAGACAATCCTGTGTAAGTTGCAACATACCGTAGAGGGTATAGGAAACATTGACAAAAATTGAACTACATGATGTGGAGAAAAAGATATAATTTTGTGTTCAGACTTGGTATCTATTGCTGGTAAATCAATCGCGAAAGAGTATTTTTTGAAGTTTTCACATTTCATCTACTTCGTGGGCATGTGTTTTTACAAGCTTATCGAATATTTTCATGTATATTATTGCAAACAAATAATAAATTGAAATTTTTTTCTCTTTACTATGAAAGAAATGACTTACAAACTAGCATCTGCGTAACCTAATTGGAGATACCCTGCAGTATTATATACTCTGAGTAAAAGGGAATTCTAAATTGCATATACAGTACCGGTATATAAAATTATTATCGCCAATGGCGTGTGATTAAAATACAGTAATCCCATGTCATACGCGGATTCACCATAAGCGCTTAACTCTTCTTTTTTAAATGTTTTGATTAATTAATTAAAATGTTTGATTATTTTTTCGAATGCCGCATCAATGTAGGTTGCCTATCGGTGCAGCTATAGCACTGCCGCATCTTCTACGCTGGCTGATAACAGCCATTTCGATGGGTTAAGACATTGTTTCTCAACCTTTTTTGTGCGCTGGGGGGGGGGGGGGGGGGGGGGGGGGGGGGGGGGGGCGGGGGGG
>JAQGAZ010003252.1:0-12540 GCA_034692225.1 Polydesmus complanatus
TAAATTCGCCAAAAACATAATTTGGTTATAATGCAAGTTTTCAAGAGGGGTCCCACTTTTATTGCGCCACCCGATATATTACATTACTTGTTTTACAATTTAATTTCTTAATTTTGACACGCTAAAAAAAAAAAAAAAATTCCACAAAATTCGAAAACAAAAATTATTCTGTACTAAAGAGCGTAAAATGTCCAAATCTCCGATTTCATTAATAATAATTTTTATACCAAAACAAAATCGTTCACGATTCTTATATTCCTCAAAGTAGAACAATACAGTACTGTATACGGTAATACCTAAAAATCGTTAAAATATTTATAGGCAAAAATTTTAATACCGAAAATTTTATTTCTTTTAAGCCTATAATCGCCACAAATAAATTCCTAATGGAAAACTCCCTGACAGATTTTCTCATCGCTTTCAAAACCTTTAAAAAAATCGTTGGGAATCTACCTTACCATTATAATGAAAACGTATCAGTTTTTCCATTACATCTTATACATTAAGCCTAAAGCTATTTAAAAATAAGAAGCGTGTGGGAGAGTGTATTTGCCTAAATAATAATAAAAAAACATTATGCCGTATACAGTATAACAAGTAAATACAAAATTGATCGATACAAAACTATTAAAAAAAAAAAAGTATCATAGTCGAAAGCTCATCAAATAACGATTTGCGACATTATTAATTTTTTTTTATAATTCCAAAAACGTGTCATCCACAACTGGAATTAGTATTTGTGAGATCTTAATATTAAGTCGAGAGTGAGAAAGTGACAGCTGATATCTAGATCGCAAATAATAAACTTAAAACAAATTATATTCTATGTACAGAGCTTTTCATTTCCCAAAAACTAAATTAACAAAAAAAAAAAAAATGTATTCAAAAAAGAAAAATGAATGACGCGATTAGTCTTTTAGTGCGCAAGCGCGATTAAAAAGTTGTATTAAGAGTTTTCTATTGATTACATTTTATCTGTCTTTCGCAGAATGTTTTCAAGTTCTTAACCTCAAACACAAGATAAATCTGTTGTTAAGCTCGCACCTTCTTTTTTTTTACCCGTCAAAAGCGACGGAACTCCACTCTTAATAGATTTGATATCAACAAAATAATATAATATGGCTCTTAGAACGCGTGTTTATATTACGCGAATTGGTTTAGAACACGATTTCATTCGGGTTCACAACAACAAAAATTCTTCATTATTCAAATCAAAAACCAAAGTTTAAAAACACACTTACACATTTCGATGGTTACACCGTCACAGGGTTAACAAAACGAGATCAAAGTAAAATGACGTAAACGTAGGTTAAAAACTAGATCATCGAGTGTCATTGAAATGATAACCCTTTTCTAATATCCTCGCGTTTTCTATTGCGCGAATTTTCACAACGCGAAGTTTATCGAGAACCTGTCAATCGCGTAATGCGAGATCTTCCGGTGTACGACGTATAGAAATCCTTCATCTTCTCTATTGTTGTTGATAAACGCGGAGGAAGACGTTGAGCACTGTCGTTGTGTAATCTTCACTAACAGTAAACAGCCGAGGCAAAAAGTTAGATTTCATATTTTTTTAACAATGGAAATGTGATAGAGTTACGTCGCGCAACTTCAAATTATTATAGAAGTAAATACACACACAGCAACAAAAAAAAAAAGTTGATAAGAAACGACAGTCTGATCTTATTTTGGGGACATAATCCTGCAGCAGACGACAAGACCATAATATGATAAAACATGAGCGAAACATACTGTAGGTAAAGCCTTATTAAAGATGTAGATACGTAGTTAAGCGTGTTTTCATTTCCCGAGCATCGGTTTTTTGTGGTAGCAAAATAAGATTGACCCTCGTTGTCCGCGGTAAAACTCTCGCACCGCGAACGACGAGACAATAATTTAAACGGTTATCCCACAGCGTATATCGACTGTAAAGTTATGATTAAAGGTAAAAGTTAATGTAGCCTATGTAGGCGGTTAAAAAGATCAATCAGAAACGCCGCACAAATTAAAATCCTGGGGGTTTTTGAATACCGGAACTAAACACAGTGGTCAATTTACAAAAGCCTACGTCAAAGTTAATAAGCATTGACAAAATAGAAATGTCGTACACATTTTTGCCAAGAAAAATAAGAGTGACGTATACTAACGCCATTTTTCCCCTTCCCAAAAATGCCTGTCTTCTGCGATGCGCCATTTTACAAGCCCCAGGGATTCATTAGGAGACCCATTGCGGTGATAAGTATTTTTCGTCGTAAAAATAACATACAGAATCTGCTGGCGATTTTATTTATTAAATTATATTAATACACTGGCGTTGACAATAACAAAACGGATTTTTAAATTAATTTAACACTAACGTAGGCTGCTTAGAATAATGTTAGCAATAGACCCACATTAATGGATTGCTAGCTTATAAATATTTAAATACTTATCATCAGATAGCACAACATTAACAAAAAAAAAATAATAAATAAAAAAGGTTATACGGATTATTTTCTGCTTATGTTTTCTATACCCAGTGTTCAGAACTATTTTTTTACGAGAGATTATTTATCTCATTACGTCTGTACACGGTGCCCCGAAAACAACAAACCCATTGAATTCGTGCAATATTACGAGTAATATGCTGTTTAATAATCTTTATATTTTAATGATATATAGAAAAACATCTCTTTCATGATTTTATTCATAATCATGATTTTGTTCCATTCTGCATTCAAAATATCCGCCTTCAGCCTCAACATACAAATAATTCAACTCGAGTTAAATTTTACGCCATTATGTCACCGTTGCCCTTTACGTAATCGTAAAAATTGTGACTAAAAGGTTCAAGGAATTCATTACTAATATCTGACAACGCGGTTAAAATAAAATATTATTTTAGAATTGAAAAAAGCCTGAATTGAAAAATAAAGAATGTTAATAATTATTATATTTTAGGTTTTCCCCAAGATTGGGTTTTAATTATTTTCGTGATCTTCGTTTACAAAGCCAACAACAACGATATGCTTTAAATTTTTTTTTTAACGTACTTGAAAACTTATATTAACTTAAAGCATGTTTATAAAGCAATCTGGCACAAGCGGCTCTGACTTAATCAGTTTTAAATCCATGTAGGCCTACATGTAATGTTATTCATCTGCCGTACTATTAGTAAAAACCCGGGTAAACTAACCAAAACCAAACTAGACCGAAATTTGGATTTGTTTTATATAAAACTCGTGACAGAATAGGACAAAGTAAAATAAATTAGTAACAATAAATCAAGTAAAGTAATTTGATTCTGCAAACAAAATAAACGACTTTTACATCAAATGATCAAAGCTATTACTTTCGAGCTTCCCTGTATTAGTCAATTCGAACAATAATAATTGAAAACAACTTGGAAATCAGTTGCTGCGGTGCATAATCAAGAGCCGTGCAAACCAAGGGATTAAATAGACAAACTTAATATTATATGAAACGAGATTTTTGAGTCACATTTCCTTAAACAATAAATATAAATAAAAAAAAAATTTAATCAAAATGTTACGTTTGCTTTCGCAAAGAAAATCATAAATAAATAAGAGAAACTGCGATGCATTCCCTAAAGCAAGTATAAATCTACAAAATAACGAATGTACGCCGCTGTTCGACAACTAATTCAGATTAAAGTATAAAATCCGTATCTCGCGAAATAAAGTGAGAGAAGTCAACAAAAAAAATAATAAAAAAAAAAATTTCATTTAAATAAAAAGTAGCTGTTTGTACGAAGGAAAATTCACAAAGATTTAGTTAAGTAAATAAATTTCGGAAGTAAAAAAACACACCCGACCTTTTAATGTCACTTCCGTTCTTTATTGACTTTTTATGTTCAAGATTTTTTTTTTTTTTTTTAAAGTAAAAGACGAAAAGTTAGAGCCAATAAAACACCCATTCAAATTTTTTCTTTAGATAAATAGAAAAAAAAATTATCTTTTAAATTATTTTTGTTAGAAAAAAAAATTATCTAAATAAAACTTAAAAACTAAATAACAATTTTTCTCTTATTTATAATATAAATTAAATATTATTCTCATAAGTTATATACCTATACTTTTTCATGATACTCCGTACTATTTAATAGCATAAATGCATACCGTATTTCCCGAAAAAAAAATCTTCTAGATAAAATGTGTGGGTTCCGTCTCGATTAAATAAAGAAAACATGATAATCTGAGCTTTTTTTTTTGTTGCAAATATAATTTAAACGAGGCATTAGATGCTCGAGTGAGGTTTGATTAAATTAACTTCTGACGTCATAAATAAAAGCCTAATTGCTAAATTTGGAAGAAAATGTAATGAGATCTTAAATGGGAGTACTGACATGAGGAACCTAATGACAACACACACAAATTCCGCTTTTTATTTTCATTATGCTTATTGAATTTATAATAACAACACATCTTGTTCTTGCACTACCGTGAATAAAAGTACAGTACATGTATTAACCAAAAAAAAAAAAAAACCTATTCAAAACGCGGCATTGTTTACATTTATCATCGTTAGGAGTTAATAAAAGTTAAAAATCGCCGCATTAAATCAACATCGCCTCGTAAATGTAAAGCCTCTAACCCAAATGCGCACATTTAAACGGCGTTGTCGAAATTGGAAGTCCATGTTTGAATCAGATTCCGTCTGAAATTAGCTTCGAAAGTGGTTCAAATCTTAATAAAAAAGCACATTTTTTTCGGATAATTCCCCTTAATAAAAAAATGCTACGCCCCTCTAATTGCTAATTAATGCTGACTGCAGTACCTGTCAAGCCGAGCTCATACGCAATATAATATGCAAATTATTGCGCGCATCTTGATCGGAGTAAACAAGGCAGTAAAGTGAGTGGGCGCGACTTGCGCAATACCACTTATGGATTTACAAGAGAGAGTGGGGGTTTAGCTTTAGAGAAAGAAAAAAAAAGAAATTCCTCAAAAATAAAATATAATTTTTATCCTTTTGTAGTAAATTTAGTTAAATAAATATCGCGTAATCAGTACAAAAGTCTGAGCATCAAACCTCAGTTAAAATGTCAGTTTCGTAATATTATTTATTTATTTTTAACTCATTCTCACCAGCGTATAAAATAATAACAAAACCATCAAGCAAGCACAGAATCTCTGTAATAATTAATTATACAATTATTTCGCTTTCCGATTTTTTTTAACTCTTTATTTTCATCCCATGATTAAAAAATTAGTTACGGCATTCATTTTAATGGCCAAGCATGTAAACAAATTAGCCCTTCATTTTATTTTTAAATAGGTATCTGAATATCCAAAAAGGAATATCGCGAGTTCGTAAACTACTTTCCAGTAAATCCATCCCCTCATTTCACGATATCCAACTTTAACGGTTTATCCCACGCAGTCAATAAATTGTGCCCCGACTATAGTTTTAACGATGACAAGACAGAATTTTACACAATCTAAAAAATTCATGTGACGGAATAAAAGTTAAGGCCTACTAGGTAAAAATGTATACCGGTACTTGAGGAAGATATTAACTAACGTCGAATGAAATAAGAGGAAAATAAATTGCATTTTATTCCCTAACAGAAATATCCTAATTTCGCTTGTGTTTGATTTTGTTTCCGAGCTAAATTAAGTAATTAGTTAAGATTAATAATTCTGGGACTACACATTACTGTATATATTGTAAAAAGATCTAATTTCACTGGCTTATTGACGTTGATTTTGACTTATATTAAATTTCATTCGAGTTTGAGATTCGGTGACAACAGAAATTTATATAAGTTTTAGTACAGTGTAATATCAACTTAAAAGTATTATTATTTTAATTAAAATAAATTCAAAATACAGAATTATTAATAAACCACATTTATTTATTTTTATTCCGTTTCCTGTATTTGATTTAGCCGCGATCAAATATTTTTAAACAACAAAATATATTGATTGTTTGAATAATTGTTAAAACAAATACGCGCAACCTAACTTAAAAGTTGACGTAAATTTCCTCACCGTATACAATATCTAAGAGTTCACGTTTTATTAAAATACGTAAAAATAGTCACGAAGGTAATTCAAATCTAAAAAAAAAAATAAACTAATATTTACTAATAATCTCGAGAGAGACGCGTCTAATACATCTATGCAACTGCACTGAATGCAGGCGTCGAACGCAGAATGATTGGCAACACTGTTAGTACCGTAATGCTATTTTTTAAAAAAAATCAGCGAAAGCCTAATAACTTATAGCCTAAACAAGAGGTAAAAAAATTCTGTAATTGAATGAAACTGAATCTTCTCAAGTGCAGACGAACACTCCTCCCACTTCATCCAACACCCACAACAAATGCGCGCGCATCTTAGCAACCGTTTAATTGATAGCGTTCGTTGCAAACTTGGCGCATTCATCAACCGTAAGCTTATTAAAAATCTTTCACGTCAAGAACATATTCGAGACCCAAACAAAGTGCCCTAAGTAGATTTTGCCAAATAATTTCAATATGAAAGTAAAATAAGAAAAGAAAACGAAAAAAAAAAAAGCGTCATATGTTTATGACGTCTAGCGAGAAGACGTAAAACGAGGGTTATTGCCCCTATTTCCGAATAGATGTTGTGTGGAGGAGGGAGTATGGGAGGCAAAGACATAAACGTCAGCAGTTGGAACGATATAAAAAGCAAAGGACCCTCAAAATTAGTCGCTTATCGTAAATCTTCCGCGCGCAATACAATCCGCCGTGGCTGGCTCGCTCGCTGTCACACTACGTTTTCTTATTAACAAATACCTTTGTGATATGAAACAATGAAACGATGACCTCTGTCCGTTTAATATAGAACGGGGGACACAAAGAAGATGGGTCCAGTAAAAAAACACAAGTACATTGTATTGTATAATATAGAAAAGTTTGAAAAATTTCCATATAAAAAAAAAGGCGACGCTCGTTCCGCTGCAGGAACCAAATAAAAGCGCATTTTTTTTGGAGTTGAGATCGATGGAATTGAGAGCGTGGCTATCGAATGGTCACCAACCTACAGCGATGACGAGGATTTTCAATTTCCCAAAAACGTTTTATGTCCTCGGACCATTTTTCTCTCTTACCTCTCACAAACAATTTCGTGAAACAAAAGTTGAAACAAGTCAATTTATGCGGATGCAGATTTTTCACCCACTCACTCAACTCACCCACTCCGAATAACCCATTGAAGGAAATCAGTAAGAGAAAGGGAGAGAGAGAGAGAGGCGGAGGATTTATTAGATTTTTTATTCGACAAAATAATTTTCATTTTGCAGTTGAAATAAATTTGGTTTTGCCACCGATAAATCCGCCATTTGAAACAAAAACGACACGAAAAAAAAAAAATGGGGGTGAGGGGGGAGGCAAAAAAAAAAAAATGCCAAAAGATATAAATAACCCTCCCCGTACACATCTATCTATCTCTCTCTTTCCCTTACACTCTTTTCTTTTCAATTCATTTTGTCACTCCAAAATATAATTTAGTCGCAAAACGTTTCGTCATTCACGCTGCGTCGATTTACATTTGCACAATTCAAAGGCATAAATTTTTGCGGCAAAGACGTGAAACCCAAAAGCGGACAAAATTGAAATTAATCTTTATAAATGTATTGACATAATGTATGAAAAAAGTAAGAAAAAAAAATGATTTTACGATTTACGAAGCTGACTCGCCATCTAGCGATGATGAAAGGAAACTTCGTCGAGCAAACATCACGCTTGTCAACGCTCAACTCAGTCACACATGCACTGAATCTTCAATCATCCGGCAATAAATCGACATAATTGGATAAAAGAATTTTAAAAAATCTTGCACAAAAATAAATAAAATGTCGGACATATTCATATAAAAACACCAAAATAGCAAAATACTAAGAAACTAAGTTTTCAACAAACTTAAAATTTGGAATGACAAAAGTCTCCAAAATAAAGACCTTAAATAACCACAATCTACTCCCATAAGCATGAATCAAAATAAAGCACAAAAAAAAACCGAATATCCAACATTTCGAAAATCTTATTGCTTATTACTGCATATTTTGCCAGTAAAATCAGATAACTTAATTAATTTATTTATTAATTTGCGCCAGTGGCGTAGCGAGGAGCAATAGTCCCAATAGAGAAAAATTATTGTTGAAAAGCTTATTATTTATCCAAAAAAGGAGCTAAATTTATCATTTTCCCCACAAACATTTTGTCACTTTTGTGGTTTGGAAGATGAACGCTTGTTTATTATATAACTTTAATACTTTTTAATAAAGTAGGTTACTGTAATAATATAAAAAGCTATGTCCCTGTGAAGCTTAATGCATGTATCCACAGTGTCGTACCGCAAACTTCAACTCTGTTGAGCTATGTGAGAATCCGACATTGTACATAATTTTATTGACTACCGCCCCTTCACCTAAGAGTTGACTGGGTCGACCGTAATAAATAAAAAAGCTCTCAAAATGAAAAAAAAATGATGGAT
The DNA here is from genome assembly GCA_034692225.1 of Polydesmus complanatus. NCBI lineage: Eukaryota > Metazoa > Arthropoda > Diplopoda > Polydesmida > Polydesmidae > Polydesmus > Polydesmus complanatus. The sequence goes on from JAQGAZ010003252.1 coordinate 8,463, forward strand.
AAAAAGACGGAAAATTACGCTGCAAGATGGGTTATGTTGTCATCAAGGATGCTTAAAAAACTTATTAGCAATAAATTATTACAACAAAATTTTCCTAGTGCATAACGAAAATGTCAATAACGTAGAGCGAAATTCTCAATCAATAGAATAATTTTTAACACAACATCCTGTAGTAAAATAAATAGCTAATAAATAATAATAAAAGCAAACGATTTGATAAATTAACAAGTTATAAAATTGGAATTTTTATTTGCGCAGTTTAAATCGCTCGTCATAAACGCCTGTACACGTTTCTTGAAAAATACGTTTCCTTAAAAAGGCAGTTGTATTGCATACGGATCCTCAGAAATCACTAATATGATACAAAACTCAATCACATAATTATTATTATCCCGCTTATGGTGGTGAGAATTCACGTATGGCGTGGGATTAATGATCATTCATGCGAGTGTGTGTCACTGCCTAGAAGTGTCCGTCACGTAATCTATAGCTAGTAGTCCAGAAGTTTGTGTAGCTTATAAATTTGGTAATAGAGTGGAATTGGCACTTAATTAGTCTTTAACCTTTCTACTCTTATTTTTAAATCGCTTCTTTTTAACCGAAGCAATAAAAAAAGAAGACAAAGCTTAACACACGCGTGATAGCGTAGGTGGAAAAATTAAAAAATAGATTAAATGACGGAAATTGTATTTTTATGTTAATCTCGTCTAAACGCGCGTTATTATATATGGACTACTATACATTTTCCTTTCAAAATAAAAGAAAAATTTTTATGAAAGGAAAAATTAACAAAATTAATGATTTTAAGCGTAAAAATTTTTTTTTTCTTCTTCTTAAAAATGAAAAGTAAATTTAGCGCGTGCGAGAAACAGATAAAAACCATATATTTCTCCATCTTTAATTCTCTCTTTCACCCTTTCCGTTTTTATTATTTTTTCTAATCTCATTGAAGCTTCATCTATTACCGCTTCTATCTCCACCATATCACGCGCTTACGCACGCGCACTGCTTCTTCCAATGTGCATGCTCATTAAACCCCCCGTCTTATACTAACACCAATAAAGAAAACGAAAAAGCAAAAAAATCATCTCTCGACCACCCCATCCCACTCAATCTGTTTTTTATCCCATTCTCTCGTGAATACGGAAGTGAAGCGGAGTGAGATTCAGCTGTTTCAATTGCCTATTCATGGTGTTTTTTTTTTTAGGGAGAAAGAAAAAAAAATTTTGGTGGGGGGGAAAATGCCATTTAAATTCAAAATCACATCGCGATTACTTCGGGGGTTTCTCATTTGCATACAAAGAAATTCCTAAACGATTTCCGTTTCCTCACCTTAAGCGCTAAAATATCAAACAAAAATTCCCCGAGTTTGATGTTTATCTCTTCCCTTTTCCCTCTCCCTCTCTGATCCGCAAAACCATCGGAATTTGTTCCGGGAGAAAACTGACCGAGAAATCTCTGGAGGTCACCACAACATCTCGTAATGATTTTAATACCAACAAAATATTGAATTTAACGAGCGATTAAATCGGAAAATAATCGATAAAAGCGAAATCTCTTCGTCCATTTCCGGATTTTCAGTAACGTTTTATTTATTTATATCCGCTGTTTATTTAAGTTATTGAGGCATACTTTTCACCGGAAAGCAATAAGATTAATGTTGATTAGATTGCACTCAAGAAATACATTCTTAACCAATTCAACGGTACAAGTAAACTTAAAATACAAATCAAATAATTTGATCTACGATAGACTCGAGTAACCGTCTATGATTAAGAATTGAAAACGAAGTCCTCAAATAATCAAATTTTACTTAAGGAAATCTTCAAAAATAATCAAATGGTAAACAAATTCCATATACTGTACATGTACTTTGGTGGGGATCAAGTTCTTCGAAAAAGCTCTTTAAAATTTCATGCAGTACAGTATCTTGATGTCTAAATAATTAGGCAAAATTAAAATAAATACCGGTACAGGAATATATTATTTGCTTTGCATTATTCGCATTTTCAATTGAACATCCCTTAGTTTATTAACCCGAATAATCAAGAGTGCGCTGCAATTATTTAAAAAAAAACTCTTAAAAACTTAATTAAATTTTTTGATTCTTGAATAAATTTAATATCAAACATTTTTTAAATATCTGCTGACATTGGTATTAATAATTTTCTAAACTTTATAATTAAACTATACAATAAAATTTAATGTTAAAACTATTAGGTACCAATCAGAAATTCCAATACGTAATCGCGTTAAAAAAAATTTCCTAATCAAGATAAAAGCGGCATCTTTGACTAGTGTCGTTTCCCCTATCATTTTATGAGTCGATCTTATGCATTAATTGGCGACTTTGATTAGTCAGTTTCGACGTCCGGTTCAGCACGTGCACATTCCGCCGTCCGTACTTTGACCTTAAAAGCTACAGATTAGCCATATTAGTGGCTTCTCAGAACTCGGCGCATGCGTAATGCGGGATCAATCGTTTTAACCCCTTCGTTTAAACTTCTTTATATCCAGCAGCCTGTTTTCAAGACTTTCTACTCCATTTATTTTCAAATTCAATACTTTCTTTCCAGCTTTTAAGAAAAAAAAAAATGCGCATATAACCCGTTCCATAATAATAGTTAAAATGGCGGAAGTTGTGGCGGGAGGAAGGGAGAAGGGAAGGGAAGGGGGGCGATGAAAATGGGGCCAACGACCAAAAACAGTAAACTATAAAATTGCCTTTTGTATAACAGCAGTCGATGGTGGCGCTGCTGGTGCCGGGATGAGATAGGAAAGCAGTAAAATGGTCTAACAATTCATGTAAACAACTGACAAATATGACGGCCGTATATAGAAACTACTTCCGGTCATCGATTTACCACTAAACTTCGCAATAGGCGAAGAAGGGTAACAACTCGATAAACTTATATAATTAAAAGCACACAGTTTAGTTAGTCTCTCGTTCAGCAAAGTACCAAAGCGGGTCTTCGCAATAATAGTAGATGGCGTTGAAACAATCTCCATTTCACACTCATCATTTCGTGACCAACCCGAAAAACATTAGCAATTAACTCTAATAGTGCACAAATCATTCTAGTTAATAATAGTAACACCAAAAAAATAAAACAAATAAATTATATTTAAAAGAGTTGAATCAAATTTCGCTGAACAAAACCTCTAATAAATTATATTTAAAAATAAAGTTGTATTGTCAGCAGAGTCATCAAGGTAAGAACGCCTAAAAAAATTCCGTAAAATTAGTTAAATTTATCAAAACTGTTATCGTTGCGAATCATTAAAATTTCAATAAAACTTATGACAACAATGTCAATTTAGGCGGCATTCTGGCTTATTTAAGGTTCCATGCTATTCCGAACAGTAAATGTACCGGTTGAAATGAAAACCAAATCTGGAAAATACGTTATCAGATATTAAGTATTTCATAAAATATTCCCTATTCAACCTCGATTTTAAAAACCGAGGCTGGAGCACGTAAGATTTAGCCACCTTCACAAATCGTCTTTCCTTTTTCATTTCTTTTAATCAAGTCATTTCTGGTTTTAATACAAATTATATCAGAAACCATCTTAAAATCAAAAAAAAAATAAATAAATAAAATAAATTCAAAAACTTCTTACAAAGAGTCATACAAAATATCTTAGCATTTTCAGAAACTTGGCGACATTAACTTGATAAAATGGAATGTGGGCCGCAATTTAAAAATGCAAGAAAACAAATTCCTACTGCTGTAATCTATTACTGGTACCATGTTACAGTTAAATTGACAGAAATTTATCTCAACTCTCTCCGGGTTATAAATCTTAAAATGATAAAGTTCGGAACTTTTCCTGAATCTTCATTGTTTTTTTAAAAAAATTTATTTTTCTACCTTCATCCGGTGAAAGCTTTTTAACCGCTCAATTAAATATTTATGAACCCCAACCCCCAAAGAAAAGCTCTTTTATCGACGTTTTTATCCTTTTTATTGTTTTCCTATTTAGCTTAACCATAGATTGTTTTTTGATTTTGCATCGTGCTTTCATATTATTATTACATGCATGTCTTCATCACGTATACATTTTCATACTTCCGT